>OVBE01004973.1:0-22678 GCA_900406425.1 Iberis pinnata | reverse complement strand
GACTAACTGTTGATACCAGGTTTAGCACCTGCCCTGAAAGCCCATTTCGAATCAAGGCCTAGCTGGACGCCGATGTGACGAAGAGAAAGGGCCTAGGAAGACGAAAACTATATGGGCCGACCTGACGAGTTGGGCTGTCCAGTTCGTGGCCCATTAGGTTAAATCTATGTAATTAGGGTTTTTACCTTATGTCTCTATATAAATACTCATGTAATCACCCTTAAAAAGATATATGAAATTCTTCTAAGCTTTTACCCACATAATCTAAGACCTAAAACTACTTGTTAAGTCTTGATTCAACATCTTTGGAAGAACATTGTCTTCAGGTAGCATGTCATGAATTAAGACCACTAGCTGATCAAAGTAGTTCTCTGATCAAAGTAGTTCTCTGATATACCACTCTTAACTTTAATTCTATATAGTCCCATGATTGCCGAAACCTTTGAATATTTGATGCAATTTTGGTACAATGGAGTTTCAGTTTCTCCATCATCATCATCATCATCATCATCATCATCATCATCATCATCATCATCATCATCATCATCATCATCCATCATTTGTTTCTCCATTTTCATTCATTTGAAATTGATTACCATCATCCATAAAATATACAGTCTTGAACAAATCAAATGCCTCAGTTTCGATTTCAATAGTAGTGTCCTTTATATTAGACCTTCCTTCACCATAAATACTCCAAGAAGAAATCTTATACTTCGTATACATACTCCTAATTACTAGATGATCAACTATGTTTTCCAATTTTTGATTGCATAAATTTCGGCAATCTCTACATGGGCAAAGCATTTCAGTCAGATTATCCAATCTTCTTATTGATGAGTTTACGAAATTGGTTGCTCCTTCTGAGTACTCGGGACTAGTCCTGCATGTTAAATCTCAAAAAAGTTAGAATAACTATTTGTATCGGCGAAGTATTTCCCGAGAGATCTATGAACATGATACCTTTGCAGCCAAATCCACGACATCTTCATAAGAGAAACATGTAATGATTGTTGAAGATAATGTTTAGAGTTAAGAAGATGGAGATGGGAGATTAGATTTGTTTTGGTCAAAGGGAGATTAGGTTTAGATTTAGAAACTAAATCTAAAAATCGAGGATTCTGTTATTTTAGCGAAATTTTCAGTTTCCCGGCAAAAGCAACTCAAAAGGAAACAACGGATCGGATTGAATGAATTAATTTGTCTAAAAATATCCAACGGTGTATGTTGCATCTCGTTTACTATCTCCGCCTCAGCTGCTCATTGGTCAGTTTTTATATTATAGAAGAATCAGTTTAGGGTCTAGTGCTAAGGTTTACGAATTTGAAATTAAACAATTGAAATGTAAAAACTAAACAACTTAATAAACTGTCAAAAGTTGTTGCATGTATATTTAAATAGATATAAAGTATATTAGATGAGTTTGAGTAATATTAGTTACAAGTTCAAAGGATTTATATCAGTTTAGGTCTAGCGTTAAGGTTTACGAATTTGAAATTAAACAACTCAAATGTGAAAACTAAACAACTTAATAAATTGTCAAAATTTGTTGCATGTATATTTAAATGGATATAGATTATATTAGATGAATGTTGAGTAATATATATTAGTTACATGTTCAAAGGGTTTATATCAGTCTAGGGTCTAGTGTTAAGGTTTACGAATTTGAAATTAAACAACTCAAATAGGAAAGCTAAACAACTTAATAAACTGTCAAAAGTCGTTGCATGTATATTTAAATGGATATAGATTATATGAGATGAGTTTGAGAAATATTAGTTATAGGTTCAAAGAGTTTATATCAGTTTAGGGTCTAGTGTTAAGGTTTACGAATTTGAAATTAAACAACTCAAATGTGAAAACTAAATAACTTAATAAACTGTCAAAAGTTGTTGCATATATATTTAAATGGATACATATTATATGAGATGAGTTTTAGAAATATTAGTTATAGGTTCAAAGGGTTTATATCAGTTTAGGGGCTAGTGTTAATACGAATTTGAGATTAAACAACTCAAATGTGAAAACTAAACAACTCAATTAACAGTCAAAAGTTGTTGCATGTATATTTAAATGGATATAAAGTATATTAGATGAATTTGAGTAATATTGGTTACAAGTTCAAATGTTTTATATCAGTTTAGGGTCTAGTGTTAAGGTTTACGAATTTGAAATTAAACAACTCAAATGTGAAAACTAAACAACTTAATAAACAGTCAAAAGTTGTTGCATGTATATTTAAATGAATATAAAGTATATGAGATAAATATGACTAATATTAGTTATAGATTCAAAGGATTTATATCAGTTTAGGTTCTAGTGTTAAGGTTTACAATTTTGAAATTAAACAACTCAAATGTGAAAACTGAACCACTCAAAAAACTGTCAAAAGTTCTCGAAACTTTTATTTTGTAGGGTTTAGGTTTTATGGTATATTCAAGCATTTAGGGTTTAGGGTTATCAATTTAGGATACCATATTGTTGTCAATATTGGTTTCATAAAAAAAAATTTTGTTTAACAGAAAGGATGACATGTACATCATTTTGTACCTTTGTACGATTATCATTAGCATTAATACAACAAATTTGTTATAGTTCCTTTAATTAAATGAAACACAAATCACGCGTCTCTAAAATGAATTTTTCTGAGTTGTCTAATCAAATATATAAAAAATATATTTCTATACTTTTGTATCTCAATACCTGACTTTCTAGGTTTTGTTTGTTTGTTTCATATTAATTGATTTTTTTACTTTTATAATTATTATTTTTCTCTTTCCAAAAATACTTAATCACACTTTTTTGACTAGAAATACTTTTTTCTTTCCAAATGTAACTTGATAGAGAGAGATAGAGATAGAGAGAGAGAATTTAAAAAATACAATAGATTTTGAGTGTTCAAATTTTATAAGAAGAAAACATAGTAGAAGAAAACAAAATTCATTATATTAAAATATTACAACAACATATTGTTCAACATTGACCATTTTCTTCAAACACTATGCATAATAATCCTTAGTTTTTTTGAACCTCTCACAAACTTACATCCTATCAATTCAGCAGTAGCACGAACCAAAATCTTTTTACCATCTTCTAATCCACGTAACAAATAAAGCTCAACTCTTTCTAACACAAGACCATGCTTAATCAAATATTACAACATTAATACTTCATTAAACCCTCCACTAAAATTTTTAACTTCCACGACTGTTAAAGTTGATTTCAAACATTGGTGTGTTATTTTTTTACTCCAACAATTCTCTAAATCAACCTGAAAAGCTGTAGCTAAGATATGTCTTGGAGGAATCATAACAAATGTTAGTATTTCTAAATCTGGGCAACTATTGATCATGGATCCAATACCAAAAATTCATTTGCTTGTATATTTGTCTTTATAACCAAATGTTTCGTTTCCATTGGTGCTTGCAAACGAGTCGGACCATCACTTTCTTGAATCATCTGAATGAGAAATGGACATACTGTTAACATCATGGCTGATGACATATCGTAAAGCATACTACAAATATGTGTTCTTGTTATGTCATTATATTCACTTTCTTTTGCGAAATCCAGGTATGCTTCTTTCATCATTCTATTTGCTTTCATGAATTGAAAGTAGTGAAATTTGCCAATGTGTTTGAAACTTTGAATATTTGTCAAGTTGAGTGTAGTATACTCCGTGGTGAATTTACAATTCTCGAATATCAACTCAGTTAACCGGTTATTGTATCCGGTTATCATCTCAAGACCAATGTTCCAGCAATTTTCTATGGTTAAAGATTTTAAAATAGGAGACCTTGATATCAAAGACATTATATTCTTGAGATTCATCCAACCAAAGCATAGATATTTTATCGAATTCGATTTTCAAAATCTTGATGGATCAAATTCATAACCTAATAGCTTCAATGACTCAAGAGAATTTAGATTATAAAAATTTTCTGGTGATGGAAACACATTTGCTTCTCTTACTTCTTGAGTATTGTATGAGAAATTAAGAATTATATACTTTACTTGTTTAGAGACCACAAAGTCGATCAACAGCTTGATCTCTTATTCAAAAACCAACTGGATTGGAGAGACAAAACTCAAAGCTTTTGATGCATTCACCAGAGAATCTTGACACCCACTCAATTTTATAGTAAATAAACGAAGCCCTAGAGACTATTCTAGTTTCTTCATCTTCGGCGACTGAAAATTTTACGATATGGGATTCTTTGAAAAAGATATTGGTCGTTTCATAACATATATTCTTCAACGTTTAGATAGAACGCTTGTCTTTAAAGCATCTTTGAAATGTAAGAAAGATATTATTATGACCCTAAGATGATTTGGTAAACTTGATAATATATCTTATGTTCTTCTTGAATCCACTGTTAATACTCAACACAAAATAGATTTAGATAGAAGACTGATTGTTGAATAATTTTTAGAAATATTTTAAATAAGTATACAAATATCGCATTAAATACATGTTCATATTTTTTTTATTTTATCTCTTTATTTTAATATTATTAATTATTAAATATAAAGATATGTCAAAGGTATCATTATGGTAACCTAATACGTAGTCTACTAGGTATTATTATAGCTTACCTTAATGACTCTCGAAATCTATTGTTCGTATAATAAATTAAAAGGTTTATTTATAAGCATCAAAATTTGGAAAATAGAGATAAAGTTATGGTTTTCCATAAACGACATGTTTCTTCTTTTTATATAAATTATCGTTTGTCAACGATGCATTTTCATACTAAAAGTTTCTCTCTCTCTCTCTCAAACATATCAAGCAACATTATTCTCTCTTAAATAATGAGTTCATTGATTACTACTGCAGAATCGTGTGTTTCTAGGAGATCTCCACCTCCTGAAATTGATCAGGTTAAGAGGGTGATTCTAAAGCTTGTGGACCAACATGTTTATTTTATTCTATTTGATAAATAAATATTTAAAAATTTTAGCCTCTAATTTACATTTTTAATTTTATTTTTACAATGTTGATTACAAACATAAACCAGAGAGTCGAATATAAATTTAATATCAATGTTTATACAAGAATAAAAAAATTGATGATTGGGTATTGCAAACATAAAAACATACAATATGGCTCTGTTTGATTTATTTATCATGGCCAGCGTCTATCACCAGATTTAAATCCTGATTCGGTTTGTACTATTCCTTGAATTAATATAATATTAAGTTTAACTATACATTTAAAAAATCATCTTTGATATATATACTGTTTTTTTATATTTACAACTAATGATGGAAGATGGAGATGAAATTTGCGTGTTTAAGGAGATGATCGGTGGTGGTCGTTTTGTCATTTGATTTTTTTGTGTTATATGTTTTGTTTGTTGTTGTTGTTACTTGATGATTGTTAACTTTTTGTAATTTTTTGTGTATGTTTTTTTGTTTAAGTTATTAAGTTCCAAATTCTATATAATTTAATTATAATTATGTTTGTTACTAATACTTTATTTCAATATTATTGTTAATTTAACTGTATGTAAAATGTGCAACTGATAACTTGACTTGTAATACTTTTAACCACAACAACAAAATATGTACAAAAGTTACTTATAATAAAAAAACAACTAAACATGAATTACTAAAAAAACTAAAAATCATAAACATAAAAGATAAATCACACCAACAATAAAAATGAAAAAATACGAAAAACTAAATGCGTTTAATATAAAAATCTAACATCGGATGCTCAGTAATCTATTTCGAAAGCGCTGAGTATGGCTGAGTTCTACATCGGTGTATTCTTTTTTTTTTTCAATCTCTTCAGCTCCTCTTCCATATTGAAATTCAGAGTGTTTCTGATCTTCTCTAACATGGAGATCTTCGCGTCTACCTCCATTGATCTAACTTCGGTTTCACAGAGATCTTCGAGACATTGTAGCTGAATCTTCATAAGTTTCAACATAGTTTTGTACCTTCTTGTGGTTGGTAACCGTGAGAGAGTTGTTGGATCATCTTCTACATCTTCTGGGAGGTGATTCCTCTTTTCTGAGATTTTTTTTTATTAAAAAAAACTGGAGATAATGAGAATATGACGGATTGTTTTAGTCATGTATTATGAATGTGTGTCGTTAAACATCGTTTTGTCTTTCTTGACGTTTAATTTTATTTTGGTTTAAAGGTTTAAATGTGTGTGATGTATCTGACGTCAATATTTATTTGATTTTCCTTTATTTTAATAATATATTTGATTAATAAATTATTTTTAAAACGGTGTGTAATGTTGAAACGATGCAATACTATGATTTACCCTTTTGTATATGGATTAGGGGTTATCTTGGGTTGAAAGTGAAACACAAACCACACGTGACTTAAATGAAACTTTTTTACTTCCTGTTATTAAATTATTAAACTCGCTCTTAAATGATTTTTTTTGTTGTCTAATAAACATATTTCTATACATTTTCCGCATAGGTAATGATTACATGCAATGTATAGCAAATCGATTTCATATCATACACATAAACATATTTCTGTCAATAATTAATTTAATAAAATAAATAATGTGTTATCCTGATTTTGATACTTTCGTTTCATACACATAAACATATCTATATTACCCGAACCGAACTTGCTAAAATTAACCGAAAAACCAAAACTTACCAAAAACCCAAAATTTAATCGAAATTAAAAAATTCGAACCAAATAAATTGATCTTCGAAACGAAAAAACCAAAAATCGAGTGCCAAACCGAAGTTTAATTTTCTAATTTTTAATATGTTTTTTTTTTCACAATGACAGTAATTATTTATAAAAACGTCAATAAAAAAATGTGGCCTTTAATAACTTATTTCCCATAAACATCAATTCAAGATCGTGGTATTTATATAAGCGATTCTTCTTGTTAAATCTCTGCAACTTCTATCTAAACAAAATAAACCGATGTCTCTTTGTCTCAAGTTTTGCAAATCGTTATTCTCTGTTCGTTTTTATTTAGTTCATTATAACTTCTTTTAAATAAAAAATATCATGTGGTTATATCTTTGTATACATACTAATATTTTAAATAATCTTTTCGGGTTCTTCTATTGTGATATTTGTTTTCCATGTTATTTTGTTTAGATAAACATCATAGTATTGTTATCGTTTTAGATTACCTTAAAAGTTAGCTATTATACTAATATTTATATAAACATCATAGTACTATACTCAAGTTATATATATAACAATGTATAAAAAATTTCATAACTACTAATCTTCTTTGAATATGGACAATTCGAATTAAGTGTGAGACAAGCCCAAGTCGGTTTAAGTGGGAGTCATGTGAGAAGCACATAATGTTACTGAAACCAGAAGAACCATATTTTGGTTAAGGGGGTGTTATTCGTTTTAGGATTTTGATGGAGTTGGAAATCCAAATCAAATCTAGTGTTATTCAATTAATGATTTCAATGATTATTTACAAATCATGTGTTATTGGATCTATGATTTTAAAATCTACATTAAAATCAAGTGTTATTCAATATTTAGAATTTTTACAAGGATTTGATTTCAAATTAGATTTGAGTGGACTTAGAAGTATTTGAAAGACAAAATTACAAAGGCTCAAATACCCAATTCAATCATGGTATTTTGAAATACTCAAATTTTTTTACAATATCTTTATTACCTATTTCTTTTTTATTCACTTTGATGAGACTTGTCTCTGCCGGACCGTCTATATGTCTTCAATCTTTCTCCCCTTGTCTGTAAGTTTTCTATCCCTCTCTTTGATTTTCTCTTACAATTTGCAATAGCATAATCTCACCCTCTGTCATTTTTCAGCTGTAAACTCTTTTTCTATAATAAAAAGGTAGCGAGAATGATCTAATAGTCTAGCATATCATTTTGTTAATTCACTTGACCATATGTGAGTCAAGCATGCAATGTGAGAATCCAAGCTGTCTTTCACTTTTATTTTGCTCCAGAATGAGATATATAATTGAATATCGATATTCTATTACATTCAAAACAAATTGTAGTTGTAATTGTTGATATAAGCTTATCGATTATGTTAATTGAATATTTGAAGTTCGTTATTGCCACGAAAACCCCATTATATCCATCTTCTCTGTTTAGACAATTTGTGCTACATCCTATTAACTTGTTATTTTCATACCAGCAAAAAGTGTTTTTTTTATATAACGAAAAAAAAAAATCAATGAAGCAATCATAAAGTAAATAGACCAAAGAATTAGAGAGATGTAAACTAGATGGAGCAGTTCGATGTTTAAGTTGTCACTTGGAGCCAGAGCTGAAGATGGTTGATGTAATTTACTTATTTGATTTTGAAATCCACTTGTTTCATTTCTAAAATCCATGTGGTTGAATTTAAACCCACTAAAATCTATTAATTTGATTTTGAAATCCATTTATGAGATTTAGAAATCTTTTCAAATCCACTATAATCATAGAACCAAAAACCCCCTCTAAGTATTAAACTTCTTTTGTCAGAAGAGGAAACAGCTTTGCAGCCATGTTTGGACCACTCTACCAAGGCGGCTTCTAGGCCTTTGCGCATGCTTAGAGTTGTTTTTAAAATCTTGTTGTATGTTCTATATAACTAAAGTGATTCTACTGGATTCCAAGTATTAGATCTCGGCGTGAGTAGGGTCAAAGTTAAGGACTCGGACACGTTAAGTACTCTGTGTATTGAGTTCTTAGAAGATGACAATGTAACAAAACCAAGTCTTAGTTCCTCTTGATGTATTTTAACCCCATGTTTATGCAGGTGTAGCCTCCAAGCCTTGTTTGTCTACTACGATGGGCCCCAACAGAGCCGGATGTCGACGTGTAGCTTCCTCTCATCCTTACTGTCATTTCAGAACTGAAAATAAAAAATAAAATTTTTAGCTAAATTCCACATCTAACGAATTCAAACAATATGTATGTAGATGATACCTCGAAATCAACTAAACCGCATAATCGATGTACATAAACCTAAAATTAACTAAAAGCTGAAGTATGTGAAGAAGATACCTTTTGATTAAACAATAGAGCTTCGAATCGGTGAGATCAACAATGTCCAGAAGTAACGTATACACTGAAGATCTTATGAAAATAATGAAGAAAGAGAGAAATAACTAAGTCAGATTGATTATGTTACAAAAAGTTCTGTGATTTTGTAAGTACCATAGCGTTTTTATATTATCTGCAATAGTAAGTGCCGAAACTAAGCAAATTTACGCGCCTAAGTATTTTTGTTTTCCCGGGAATGAAAAAATAGCGTCCAAAAAATGAAACGCTATGGATAAAACCTGTGTCCATGTACAATAGCAGTTACACACAAAATGTTATCATGGGACGCTATCGATGGTCATATTTCTTGTAGTGCCGCTTACGTCCCAAGTGTTTTCCAACAAATTGGAAGACTTAGCACAAAAGATAAGACTCTCCGACTTATAGAACAGGAGTGAAGACATCTACATACATATATCTTTAGTAACTGTGAAGATATGTTAGAGTATGAAATGTAAACTAACATGAAAACATAACTCTTTTATTTTAGAAATTGTTATAATATAGTGTGCTATAACTTTTGTATCTTATAACCTTGTAGGATATACTTGGCGATGGTCCGTGGTTACTTTCCGGATAAATCTGAACCCGTAGTGGAAGCTCTTAAACACGAAGAGTACTACAAGTGGCTACAATATTTTGTAAGTGTGTGATTATATGCAAATTAATTAAACCTTTTAATTTCATGTGTTTCTAATGAATGTGAATTTTATATAGGTTCGAGAGGAAACAACTATTGGTCGGATGCTTCCGACATGGTTGATCGAACTCGCGAGAGGTCCCAACAACAATGTCACGTCCTACCCAAGATATTGCACGAGAGGATTTGATAGGTCTAGAATTTAAATCAGAAAACTAATACTGCAGAGAACAATTCAATGTAGTAAAGCTAGGGTCGAATCCACATAGAACAGAAAGTACACGATTTAGTTACATCTCGAATCAAGCTAAAGCATAATAATACATTGGTTGTATGTAAAATAAAAACGGTTGTAAACTATAGAATAAAAGCATAAGGTATCAGGGAATCCACATGTAATCAAGTTTAAAAGTCAAAGTATCATTCAGAGATTTTCTTTGAAAATAGTTCTAAACATGAAAGACAAGATGGAATAATCTCCTCTCAGAGTATTAAACCCTATGCTCAAATTATCATAAACAAACTCTCGCCGTCTTTTAAATAATTGATCATGCATTATAGTTTAGATTCAATTGTTCACAAGCATTCAGGACAATACTCTCGTAAGCAAGAGTACTCATTCATCTATAATAGATCCAACTTATAAACCAAATCTCTTTGTATTTATTAGTCTAATATCAATAAACTAGATGGCCATTCTAATTCATGCATTCATAATAAGTCTAGACTAAGAACCTAACAATTGTTATTCCCTTATGATAAATCTAACAATCAAACCTTGATTTCCTTGGGAAACCCGAAACCTAACTATTGAAGTACTCAGACATTGACAAGCAAACACAAATCAATATCATTGAAGAACACATAATAAAATAAATAGAGATGTAATAGAAATGGTTCAGAAATTCTTCTCCAAATACAAAGGTTTGAATCTCTTCTCCCTCAGTAATTCTCTCCAAAATAAAATAAAGCTTAGTTCTAAAAACCTAAAACATAATATATTTATAGTCTGAAGAGTAAAATAATCTAAAATAATAAAATTTGATAAGTTGACGACTTGATTGCGAAATTTGGAAAACTTTTTGTCCTTCTCGGGGGAAGTGCTCGATCGAGCATATGGTTGCCCGATCGAGCATCTTGTAAAATTGCACGATCCTTCTTCCTTTATCCCGATCAATCCAAAGCTTCGGATTTTTTCGGGAGGTTTTACCCGATCGAGCAACATAGTTTCCCGATCGTGCACTCTCTAAAACCTTTTCTTGATCGATCACATTCTTGCATGATCGTTCACTTTGTTCTGCAACTTCTGAAATCTTCTGAAACGCATCATTGTTATCAAATCTATACTCATTATAAGATTGGAAATTTAGAATTGTCAATAAGCTTAATATTATGTACAAAAGAGATAAACATAAAATTTTATATATATTTTTTTAAACAACTTACCAATTTTTGGATATTTTTGGTCTTGGATAAGTTAGGTATTTTTGGTTCTCTTTGATATTTTTCAATTTCAAATATTTTGAATATATGTCGGGGTTTTGAGTTTTTATGGATAAAACATTTTAATAAAACAAGAACCACTAAAATATAAGTTTACAAATGGTACCAAAATTTGTGATCTAACCGACCTAAAACTTAATTGAACCAACATTTTAATGGTTCCTATATGGATCCAATATTAAAAGAACTGAAAAAACCGGAATCAGGTGGAATCGACCCATACTGAACCGAATAACTGAATGTTTATCCCTACTTTTGAACCATGGAAAATAATTTTATAGGACCGTCACTGAATGGAACTCAAACCCCAAACCCCATATTTACAAAAATCGACGGATTATCGACAGTGTGTGGAAATCTGTCGATAATTCGTTGATTTTTGTAAATATGGGTTTGGGGTTTGAGATTCTGAACATGTGTTTCAATGTTATCTTTCAAATACATGATTATAAATGATGTATTGATTCATGTTTCATACTATTGACAAAAATAATCCAAAATGACTTTAACGACATTTCACTAAACATGTTGTAACCGAAAGTGTTTTATAACTTATAAGATGATCAACAGTAAAGTTCGGACGTAACAAACATGTTATCAATTATATCCTACTACATGTATTATAACAGTTAATGTGTTATCATTATGGTAACGTTTACGATGGAATTCTTAAACTAATCCCTAAACCCAAAACCGTAAATATTTTGACAAACCGACGGAATATCAACGGATTGTTAAAAATCCGTCGATACAGTCAACATGCAATCCGTCGATTTATGTCAAAAAAATTTCCGCGTTTCGTTTTCCCAACAAATTTGGACAGGTGCGAAATTTATTTTTTTCGAAACCGATGGGTGGTCATCGATAATCCGTCAGTTTTTTTAAAAAAATTGACGATCGTCCGTCGGTTTTTTGGAGATTTAAAAATACCAGAAGCTTCTTCCTCCCCCCATTTTCACGTGAAGAACACGATTTGGAGGAGAGAAAAAGCTTCAAATCTCCAATTTTCACCGAAAAATGGCCGAAAGAAACTCACTATAAGTTATACTAACTAGTTTTAGGTTTATTGTGTTGATTTTATTGGATTTGAACAATTAGATTAGGATTTGTAGGAAATTTGGGTTTTTAGAAACTTAAGAGATTTTGGGAAAATTTGATGTTCTTGATGGATTTAAGATTTTTTAGTGGATTTATGATTGTTTGATTGACTTAGAATTGTATTATGGATTAACAAATTTGATGAATTTATGAATGTTAGGGTTTTTAGAAAGTTTAGGGATTTAAGGATTTTTTTTTAAAAACTTTGATGGATTTGTGAATCTTCGGGTTTTTATAAAGTTTATGAAGTTAAGGGTTTTTGTAAAATTTTGAGAATTTTACAAAATTTGGAATGTTAAGTTTTTAGAAATTTTGGAATTTAAGGTTTTTGATAAATTTTGTTAATTTTGATGGATTTAAGAAATTTTGGGTTTTTAGAAATTTATGTTAATAAAATTTTAAAATTTACATTTTATAATTTTATATAAGATATAAATTATATAATATGAATTTTATATCTAATATCATAAAATTATGATCCATATTAAATTTTAATTCTCTTTGATCGTAATTTTAGTAATTATGGTCATTTCTCTTATACTATGGGATCGGGACAATTCCCCACTCCGAGAGATGTAGCGGGATTTTCCTCTAGAAGTGGGTCTTCGTCGACATCTTCCGACACTCATGTGCTAAAATCTCATGCACCTCCCTAGAAGCCACATCTACACCATCAGCTCCCATAGACGCTGGCTTTAGAGGAGCTTTTGGTTCAACCGGGACGTGAGCGGTTACCATTTTGGATCCAAGTGGCATGGAGGGGATGACGTGGTTTCCGACATCAGATAACGGGATCAGGAAGTGCATTAAGTCATTGATGCACACTATTCTTGAGAAACCGTGTGGAAAGTTTACAGACATGCCTACAGTGGAGAAGGAAGTTTGGTTATACAGTTTCGCGGTAAGAAAATTTTAAAATATTAACTTAAATATATAATTATTAACATTATATCTTTAAATCATATAGCAACATTTTAACTGGAGACCTGCCATTACCCCTGAAGTGTGGAGAGAGTTCAGGGCTAAAGCTGTGATGACCTACACTAACCACATGTATTTGTGGAAGGACACTTGGTACAAGACCAAACATAAGCACACACACATGCCTGCAGAGCTCCTTACTCCATTCATAGAGTATTGGGAAAAAGAAGAGACGAAAACAAAGTTGAAGAAGAACTCGAAGAACCGGTGTAGCGAGCGGGACGGTAGGGGGATGTCGACTAGCAACACTGGTTCTAGGAGTTCTTTCACCCAGCAGTATGATCTGGTACGATTTAAAACTTGAATCTAGTAAGTTTTTGGTTTTGATTAATACTATTTAACAATTAAACTTTTATTTTTTGAACAGCGGTCTAAGAGCGGCTACGAGCCGTCACCCCTTGAGATTATAGAAGATCTCCACACGAACAAAATGACTGGAGAAGTTCAGGACCCGTTGGCTCGGGAGGTTCTCGAGACCTCTAGAAGACGTATCGAGGAGTACTCATGCATCTCAAGGGGAAAGCGACGACATCCCCATGGAGACGGTATATGAAGTAGTGTCTCGGGTATATAATAGTTATATTTAATTACATATTATTGCATATTATTGATACTAATACAATATTTTGTTCTTTTTTCAGACCACGAAGAAGTCCAAGGGTCGGATCTTCGGGTTAGGGAACATGACCGCTTATTGCTTCCCAGGATCAGGATCCCGAGCTGCAACGGATCATTATGATGAGTTGAGGAGGAAGAACAAAGAGATGGAGATAATGAAGATGGAAATGGATGCACAAGCGAAGGAGATAGAGGAGATGAAGGCTTTGCAGGCGGAGCGCGACGCTCATATGAAGGCAATGCGGGCTTCACAAGTTAGGATGAAAGAATTTAAGAGACGTTTCTCATGGTAGATTAATGTATTTATCATTTTGTATAATTACAATTTTAGGATTTTAAGAATATTTATAATTTTTATGAATATTTTTATTTTAATTATATATATATTTTGAATTTTATTTTAATTTTAAATATAAATTAATTGATTTATATTAATATTTTTAATTTAATTTTTTAACAATTTTTTTCCTTCGATAATCCTCGATAAATTTTTTTTATACTTTTAAAGAATCTGTCAATAATTATTTTTAAAGAATCCGTCGATATTTTTTATTATTTCTCTAAGAATCCGTCGGTTATCCGTCAGTAATTTTTCGTCGATAATCCGTCGGAAATATCGACAAATTTTTGAAACCGACCATCTATAAACGACCGACAACATCAGTCGATAATCTATTGGTTTAACCTCTTTATAGACGGAAAACAGACCGATATAACCGTTAGTTTCTCTGTGTTTTCTTGTAGTTGGTGCTCTTTAATTATATTAGGGTTTTTGGTGTAACATGGTTTATTTTAGGTTTCATCAAATTACTTGGGTTACATTTAAATATTTTGGTTCGGTTTGTTTGTGATTGGTTTAGGGCTTAGTTAGATTGTGATGAGTCTATTTAAAAAATATATATTATAAAATTTAAATTCAAAGCCCTTCATAAAATAACCTGTAATAATACTAGAAAACCACAATTACACATATAGTTAGTTATTTAACTCCTATAGTATAGGTGTCGTTGTACATTTTTCATATTTTTTCTTTATCCTTTGATTATCTTTCTCACTCACTCTGCCTCTCACTTTGCTCATTTTTTTCCACCTCTCTTTCGATAATAGACGACCTACTCACTTCCGGTAGTCGAATTACTAATTTATATATCTTTATATTTACGGTTAATATTTTGGGTTTAAGGTTTATACTTTTGTGTTTAGGGTTTATATTTTTTGTTTAGGGTTTTTGTATTTTGGATTTAGGGTTTATACTTTTGTGTTTAGGGTTTATATTATGGGTTTAGAGTTTATATTTTGGGTTAAGGTTTATACTTTGTGTTTAGAGTTTATATTTTGTGTTTAGAATTTAGATTTTTGTGTTTATGGTCTATATTTTCTGTTTATGGTCTATATTTTGTGTTTAGGGTTTATATTTTGTGTTTAGGGTCAATATTTTATTTTTAGGGTTTTCATTTTTGTGTTTGGGGTTTACATTTTGTGTTTAGGGTTCATTTTTTGGATTTAGGGTTTAGATTTTTGGTTTAGATTTTAGGTCACTATTCACTATTTCATCAAATATAAATCCATTTTGAATAATTTAAATCATGTTAGATGTAGGAAAATATGTGTTTTTAAATAAGATTTTAGAATTTAATTATTTTAATATATATGATTTAGTTTGTAAAAAGAAAAAAGGGGTGAATTTTTTTTTTAAAAAACATAATCGAATGGANAAAAGGGGTGAATTTTTTTTTTTAAAAACATAATCGAATGGAGAGAGAGAGAGAAAGGTGTAATGCGGTGTATTGGTGTATATATACTGTCACCAACAATCTAATAAAAGTGAATTAGGAGAATAACCAAGTGTATGAGTGATATTAATAATATAACCACATGAATGTATTCTTAGTTTTATAGTAATAATATACATTCGATATCTCACTCTTACCCTCACACACATTCTCTTTTTTTTTTTTTTTTAAAATTTTGGATTTTTCNCCACATTCTCTTTTTTTTTTTTTTAGAATTTTGGATATTTCACCCCTTTCAGTATTTTTGCAAATAAATTCATGTAAATTCAAATAATAAAATCACAAAATTTATTTAAAAAAACACATATTTTTTCTACATCTAAAATGATTAAAATTATTCAAAATGGACTTATATTTTATAAGATAGTGAATAGTGACACAAAATCTAAAATCTAAACTCTAAAAAAAATTCTAAATCCTAAATCAAAAAGATAAACCCAAAACCCAAACCCCCAAAATATAAACCCAAACCCCCAAACTATAAACCCAAAACACCAAAAAAACCCAAAACTCAAAAAAATGAACCCAAAACTCCAAATGTAAACTCAAAACCCCCAAAATATAAACCCAAAACCCTAAAATATAATCCCAAAACCCCAAAATATAAACCCAAAATTCCCAAAATATAAACCTAAAACCCCAAAATATAAAGTAAAACCCCAAAATATAAGCCAAAAACCCAAAATATAAACCCTAAACCCAAAATATACACTATAAATCTAACAATATATAAACCAGTAGGCCGACTACCTGAAGTGAAGTGAGTAGTTTGTATATTATAGAAAGAGAGGTGAAAAAAAATAAGCAAGTGAAAGGCAAGAGTGAGAGAGAGAGAGAGAGAGTGAAGGGTAAAGAATGATTAATAAAAAAACAAAAAGCAACACCTATAGCATAAATGTTGGGTGCAAATGGTTGACACAAAAAATAATTGAGAAAATAGCTCAAATACCATAGAAAGGTTCCATAATAACTAGAATATCATACATCTTTCAAAAATTACTAGAGTGCATTTGAAACCCTTGTAAATTATNTAAAAAAACAAAAAGCAACACCTATAGCATAAATGTTGGGTGCAAATGGTTGACACAAAAAATAATTGAGAAAATAGCTCAAATACCATAGAAAGGTTCCATAATAACTAGAATATCATACATCTTTCAAAAATTACTAGAGTGCATTTGAAACCCTTGTAAATTATAATTCACTCCCTTGCTTAGTTTTCTCTTAATTTGGTTAATTTATAATAAACAAATCCACGTCACTCAACCGCATTCCACATTATTAAACTATATTCCACGTCAATAAAACATACATTATACATATCAAATTTCTCAGTCGCTCAACTATTTCACTCTAACTCATTCGCAAAAAACTGTTTAGTGACCTAGTTATCGCGCTCGTCGTCTTCTCTGAAATCGTCATCGTCTAAATCTCAATGTGAACCCTCCTCGAAATTTCTGGTAAGTTTCGATTGATTCCCTTTGATATATGTTGCGAATGAGTTCGATTCTGTTGTGGACGAGTTTGATTTATGTTGTGACTGAGTTTCATTTTTGTTACGATCGTGTTTGATTTATGTTGCGATTGAATTTGATTTTATTGCAGACCAGTTTTTTTGTTGTTGTGTATGAGTTTCATTATACATATAAATATACAAATCTTCTTAAATAAGAGTAACAGTTTAGTTTCCTTACTTTTAACCCTGGTCGTCTTCTCCGAAATCGTCTTTGTTGAAATCATATTCGCCCTCGTCGTGTTCTCTTGTATGTTGCGAGTGATTTTTACATATAATGCGTAAGAGTTAGATTATTGTTAAGACTGAGTTTGATTTCTGATACAATTGAGTTTTATATTCTGATGTGACTGAGTCATTTAACATAGTAGCTGAGTTATATATCTTATGTTAAAAGGCCTCAAATGTTAAAAGGCATGAGTTATTCTTACCTAGGAAAAATAGAAAAGGCTGGGTTATTCTTACCTCGGACACATAGAAAGGGTTGAATTATTCTTACCTCCGAAACATCGAAAGGGCTGAGTTATTCTTACCTCGGAAAGGTTCCATAATAAATCCTGAGTTATTCTGACCTCTGTAACGTAACAAGGGCTGAGTTATTCTGACCTCTGTAACGTAACAAGGGCTTGGTATTTATATTTTTTGGCAAAGGTAAAGAGTTACCAAATTTAAAACGAAAATTACGGGTGAATTTTCTTACTTAAAGACTGTGTTTTCTTATTGCTATACAACTGAGTTATTTCCGTGATTAGCTGTTTCTTGAGTAATAATTACAGGGCTGGAAATAGTTACTGTATATATCATCCCATTGCATACTTTAGAGTCCAACTTCTTCCATTTGCTTCGTACTGAGACCTATCCCTCCTGTACAGGTCACCAATCTCTGCCACCAGAGGATCTTCAAGATTGGGATCAACCAACAACGCAGCAATGGAGCCCATAACCTAATAAGTCAAGAAACATTGATCAATAAGTGAAGAAACATTGACTAATTACGTTTATACAGACATCATAAGAAATTTTTCATACATGGGACATGGTAAAGCCATGAGACCATCGGGTGACTCTCAACATATCTATGTCGATGGCGCCATTGCTGTTGATGTTTGGATGGTACACCTTAGTCTTGAAAGTCACCTACACATAACAAGAAATCGTGCACATGAGCAAGCAAGAGGATCACTTAATTTGCGTAAGACAATAACGAACCCTTGGTGGTAGCATCGGATAGTGAGGAGGGAACCGGATGGTGATTGAGAAGAGTCTGCCTTCATACGGAGTACCAGCTGCTCTTTTTATGAATCCTTCCCAGTGGAAGATGTCATCTCCCACTGGACCTACAAGAGATGAAATTTCGGGGCTATGTATCTATTAGGCTATAAATGTATTGAAAAACATGATAGACTAACCGACTGAGAATTTTGAAGGAGGATTACACAACATTTTTAACTCCGAGTTAATCCTTACAAGCGCCATCTGCAATAGAGAGGTTGTGAATCTGGGACTAAATAAAATGAGAAACAGAAAAGTATATAAAAAGACCTAAAGGGAGAGTGAAACGTTGCGATCTTTTTGAGGAGTCACGAATTTAAATTTACACGCATAATAAATAGGTCATTCCGCCGTTAGGGTTATATAGGGCTGAGTTATTCTTACCTCGGAAACATCAAAAGGGCTAAGTTATTCTGACCTCTGTAATGTAACAAGGGTTGGGTATTTGTCTTTTCAAAAGTATATTAGACACGAAAGCCCATGGGCTCAATATTTATATAACTCTATGTATTTTTCATTTTTCTGTGATCTCGCGTCTAATACTTTATTACTTCTCTGTTAATAAATCTCCTTTCGAATTCATATTTTTTAGCTATGATGGCAGACAAGTATACGATAATTAGTACTAGTGCGTCGGCTCATAACCGAACCGAAAACATTATTGATCATATGTCAATAACTTTTCTTTTTATATTTGTTAGTAACCTGTTGAACACAGGAATTTCACCTAGTTTAGGTTAAACCTAGGTTTGTGGGTTTTTCTCTGAAAGACATATTTTATTGAATTAGGGTTCTTGAGGTAGATCACATGTCCCTCTAACTCAGAGAAAATAGATGAATTAATAGATGATTTCTAGGTCTAATGTCTATGTCTATTTATAATAGAGTAAAAAGGATCTTTATTTAGATTTTTACATAAATATCTCCTAGATATTAGGTAATCTTCCTGATTCTTTGATATTTCCTTTATTCTCTCCAACCGTCTGATATTCTTCCTTATCTTCTTATTTCCTTTTGGCGAGTTGGGCCTGATCCAAGTGGGCTTCTTGTCGGGTGCTAAATCCGGTATCAAAAGTTAGTCCCCCCCCCCCAGTTCGGCGAAATTATGAGTTCGGCGGATGAAATTAAAAAAATGAAGTTCTCTTGGATCAAGGCGCGTCTAATGCCATCACGTAAACTTCATAAGGCCTAAATCATCTTCCTATGTGGGTAAAGAAACTGTCTTCTCCTTCTAATATGCTTTTCTCATTGTGTTGCTTAGTTAACACGTAGGACTACTTTAATTAAATCTAGCTTCACAATCCTTCACGTCTTCTCTTTTTTGTATTCCTTTTTCTCTTTATTTTAGTTCCTTGAAGAGCAAGTCATGTTAATTTTGAGAACAATTTCTTCTTCGCATTGAAGAGGACTTCGTCGTTATGATGAGGTGAAGCGTCACTTCGTGAGTAGCAGAACCATTTAAGAAGATAAACATAATTGGTTGAAGCTTCATTTGTGGCGTTGAACGTCATGCGTATTAGGTCTAAAAGAATTTCTTGAGCTTGGCACTTTAAACTTTCAGCTCGCCTAGTTAGAATATCATGCTTTGAGCTCGTCACTTTATACTTTGAGCACCATGTTTCACCGTGGTCCAAGGTTTGTCATAGCGAAGTTAACGAACGAGGTGTAGATCGCCAAAGTTTAAGGAAGCTTGTTGTTGTTTCTTCGAAATATAAGATCTGTAATAAGACTAAATAAAATATGAGTTTTGTTACCTATGTAACTTTAGCATAGATGCGAGGTAGGCTTTAAAATCAGTTTATGATTCGAGCTCCGTCTTCTGGGATTTTATGTGAAATATTGAGCTCGGTTAACTTCTAGATCGGTAGACGAAGTTTATGCGAGTACTCGGCTTACGGTTGTTGCGAGGTTTTATCCCGGTTTACGTTTAGTTCGGTCTACCGAGCTTCAATGTTTGGACTCGAGCTTAACTTATGATTTTCTTGAATATAAATCATGTGTGAGTTATAAGCTCGGGTTAAGTTTTCTGGTAGACGAGGTAATTTTTATGATAGAAGATGTGATAATCAAAGTTAATTATAAAGTTAAATTCAAACTTAGATGGATATGGTGAACGACCGATAATGAAGATTTTTTCCCATCACAAAGTCGGCCATAGACTTCTTGAGGTTATTGCCTTGATTTTTGGCTGATAATTTTCTTCGGTTACTCTTTGGCTTCTACCTATGATATTATTGTTGCTTCACATTAATTTCTGGATATGAATAATCACCAAACTATGATGACAATCAAACTATAATTACCCAAAATATTCGATCAAATAACTCAAAGCATGGATCACTAATATGAGTGTAACATATCTTGAAATTATTACTACATGTATAAGCTATGAATTAAATCTCTTAACGTGCAGATTAGGCTAGCATGTGTCAATGAAAGAACTAACATATTATATGAAAACAATATATCGATTATTGATAGAGCATGCCTTTAATTATTATCATATCTTATGCACCACCATACTTTGAAGCGACTAAACCACAGTGAAAATATCATAATGTTATAGCATAACAAAGTGATAACACTTATCTCGGTGACAGTAGAGATTTGTGATGAAGGCGACATCGGTTTCGTTGTTCATCTTGGCTTCGTAACATGACCTTCGATTTTTAGAACTTTGTGTACTCTGCAACATCTCCATTTGCGTTGATGACGATGAGGGAAAGGTCGTTGGAACAATCTCCTTAGCTACTATCACGTGCAGTTATTGTTTATCTGAAATGTCATAGATATTGAACGAGATGATCTTGGTGATGAGTTGTGGTGGAGCTTTCGCTCCTTTTTTGATGTAACTTTCCTCGTGAAGCCTGAAATCTCCTTAAAAAGTCTAAAATCATAGCTCTCCAACTATATTATATACTTCGGTCATTGTCTCTGGAGAAAAACCGTTGGACATGTCATCTCATGAATCCCGTGAAATCTTGTTGAGCTCGGCACGTTAAGTTTTGATAAGGTCAAACTTTAAGCTCAGCACGTCAAGCTTTTGAGCTTGTCAAGCTTAAGCTCGGCACATCAAGCTTTGAGCTCGGCGCCTTAAACCTCGAACGTTTGTCACACTGAAGTTTAATGAATGACGTTGCTGCATATTACTGTAACTTATAACTCAAGAAAGATTAGAGAAGCTCAAACTTAAGAGCAATGAACAGTTTGGTGATACGTTGTAGGAACGAGATCGATTTAGCAAAATTTTTTCGAGTTTTAATCTTCTTTATCCGTTTTAAAAGAGCTCATGAGCTCGGCCATTCTTATTCTAGCCGAGCCTAACTTTGGATTTCAAAATAAATTGCACCTTGCCAGACGTTTTATGATTATTATTTAAAACTTTGAGGTTATTCTTTGTAAAGATCTGCAAGCTCGACCATTACTTTTAATTATAGGTTTTAGCTCGGACGAGAAAGCTTTGATCTCGTCCTACTTGATTGTAGATGAAGTGTGCGAGTCGGAGTTCCGTTGCTTTTTTTTAATATATTTTGGACGAGCTATATAGTCAGAGCTCGGTTTATTAATATTTGGACGAGCTGCAGAGCTCGGTTTATTATTTCGACGAGCTGCATAGTTAGAGCTTGGTTTATTATTTCGACGAGCTGCATAGTTAGAGCTCGGTTTATTAATATTTGGATGAGCTGCAGAGATCGGTTTATTATTTTGACGAGCTGCATGCATAGTTAGAGCTCGGTTTATTATTTCGACGAGCTGCATAGTTAGAGCTCGGTTTATTATTTGGATGAGCTGCGTAGTTAGAGCTTGATTTATTATTTCGACAAGCTGCATAGTTAGAGCTCAATTTATTATTTGGATGAGCTGCATAGTTACAGCTTGATTTACTTTTTATTTTTATCATTAAATGGATGTTTCTCTAGTTTCTGTGCAAACTGAACATCCACCCGACCAAACGCCAAGAAGAAACGACCTGCAGATCGTTCTTCCTAACAAATGATCTATTGACAAGAAAACTTTGATCTCGTCTTATACTCTCGGTTGGAGTACGCGAGTTGGAACTCGGCTTTTTAAAATGAGACTTAAGCTCTGACGTTGTAACTTCGTACTCGCCCAATACGCGAGCCGAAGATCGGCATTTTCATAATAGGGGTTGTAGGCCGAACATTGTGTCTTTGTACTTGTTCAGTACTCATCTTTAGGAGTACGCGAGCTGAGATATAGCTCGGCTTTTTT
>OVBE01004972.1:0-21544 GCA_900406425.1 Iberis pinnata | reverse complement strand
CAAAAGCATAGAAATTAGTCAATGGGTTTCCGGTCCTAAGTGCGGCAATTAATCTAAGTCAGTAGTCAAGTAGAGAATGATATCAAACTTACACCAAGTTAGTAGTCATCATAGATTCTGGTCATTGTTCCTTCGACTCGACTAGACTCATCTAAACAAGACGAAATCTTTTTGAAAATTTTCACCAAAATGATGAAACATCAAAAAGACACAAAACACGGTTAGTAGCTATATAACCTCCCCCATAACTATACACACTGTCCCGGTGTGAAAATAAATCCAAGAGAAGGAATAAGACCAGAATAAAGAAAAATCAAAGACATGAGTTCAAATGTCGGAACTTACCTGAGAAGGGAGAACGATCGATCTCTATAGAGATTAATCAATCTTTGCTTACAGTTCTTCTCCAGGGGTTTTAGATCGATATATCTGTGCATCGAACGATCAATCTGAACCTCTGGGTAGAACCTGATATTTTCCTCAATCACAAAGAACTCAAAACTAAAAATCAATAAGTTAGTCAACTAAAACCAAACTGACTCAAAACTGAAATCACTAATCTAAAACACCAATTAGTGGGTTGCCTCCCACTCAGCACTTGTTTATTATCAATAGCTTGACGAACTTACCTCCTAAGCTGGAGCTAGATCAGCATCAAGAGTGCCCCACAACAATCACCATAATCTAAAATCTTTGAGAATTGCTTTGAAGTACATTTGCTTCTCACCTTATACTCGATTGAATCTCCAACCACTGCCTGAGGAATCAAAGTAACTTCAGAATCCCTCTTGATCTTCTTTGGTTTCACCTTTGTATCTATGTTTCCCTTTAGAATTGTGTTTTTTATTGGAACATGAGAATCTCCAACTATCACTTCATCAGCTACACTCTGAGCACTAGATTCTATATGAGATTCATGCTTCATCTTGACCTCCTTAACCATTGTGATTCTAAATGCTCCTTTTGGAGGCACTACTGGGTAAAAGAACCTTTTCTTCACTTTGGTAAGGGAGATACGCTGATTACGCATATAAGATACAACTCCTACAGATGCTAGGAATGGTCTACCTAGAACTAGTGGCCTATCTGAGTCCCTATTCATCTATAAAATATGGAAATCAACAGGAACTAGACATCCTCCAACTTGTACCAGCAGATCAGATATGATTTCAGTTAAGTTATAGTGCAGTAATCAGCAAGCTGAAAGGGCATCTTAAATGGTTTAATACTTGAGATTCCCAATTTCTCTGCAACAACCTTTGACATGACACTCACATTAGCACATGTATCGCAGAGTGAGTCCTCGAATTCCACATCATTGATCAAACAAGGAACTACAAATTCCCCAGGATTTTGCATCTTTTGAAGTCTTCTTGGTGGATTTGGTGGCTTACCTATCATCTCATTATCTTCAAGGTTAGTTATGGACTTTTTGGGCTGAACTGGGTAAGGAATCTTCGGTTTATAAACTTGAACCGGAGATATTGCAGTCTGAGCTGGGGGATCAATTGATCCTTGAAGGGATTGATCAATCTCGAGAGTTTTTGAATAACTGTCAGACGGATCAATCGATCCAAGTATGATCGATCGATCAAATTTTATGGGCTTCCCTGTTTCAGGTGGATCGATCGATCGATCTCTTCGTCTGCATCTTTTTCAAACTTTTTTAGATATGCGATTTCTGCATATTCATCAACTTTCGCAACCAAAATTGAGGTTATTGACTTATAGTAGCCCATTGGATTTTCTTCAAACTTCCCAGGGAGCACACCACCTTGTCTTTTTACAACTTCTGAAGACTGTCCAAATGCTTGACATGAGTAGACAATGATTCAAATTTTTGGTTCAAATCATTATACATACTATCCATCTAGACATTTAGGTTCCTTTTAGTTTGTTGCTGAACTTCCAATATCTTTTGGAGCATGGCTTCCATCTTTTTCTCTTGTTGAACTTGTGGTGGAGGTGCTTGTTGATAAACAGGCTGAGATTGCTGTTGAAAGTTGCCTGAGTTGAAGAGTTGGTGAGGTATAGTGAATTGGTTCTGCCTAACCACAGTGAAGAGTTGGTGAGGTATGGTGAATTCTTTCATAGGAGGTGGGTTAGGGCGAATGGCATTCCGTTTGGCAAGGAATGAGTGGGGATTGTTAAAGTCACCTACCAGAGGGTGATTATGGGCTGGACGATTTTCAGCCATTAAGTTTGAGCTTTCTAACTTCGAGATTTCTGCGTTACTAAGGTTGATCAATTCCTTGGATTTTTCAGATCTTCTGGTCATGCACCTTTAGAAATGAAATCAAGAAGAAAGAAAGCTTGAGTACTATAAACATTAATTCCTAGACTAAACTCTAAAGAAAACTTAAGAGGCACAATTGGTCCCTGGCAACAGCGCCAAAAAGTTGATACACTCAGGTTTTAACCCAAATATATTCACTGCAAATGCACAGCAAACGCAGTAGTATACTAGGGATCGAATCCACAGAGACCAAGAATGTACGACTCTTAGTTTAAAATTGAATCAAGCTAGGAACATATTTAAAAGATGGTGTTGATTTGAAAGTAGCAATAACGATAAAGTAAAAAAGATTGTAAAGCAAATAATGAAAACGCTAGGAAATAGGGAATTCCATAGGTATTCAGGTTAAAATTCAAGGTTAACATGCAAGACTTTCTTTGAAAATAATTCCCAACTCAAAAGACAAAAGCTAGACTAATCTCCTCCCGAAATATTGGATCCCTATGTTTGAATTACTAAAGACAAACTCCCGCCGTATTTAGATAATTCAAACATGCTTTTCAATTTAGATTTGATTTGTTCATAAGCCCCTAAGACAATAGTCTCGCAAGAAAATACACTTACTCATCTAGACTAGGTTAGATCTCTATACCAAATCCCTTTGTGTTTATCAATCTAATATAAATGGACTAAATGTCCAGTTTAATTCATGCATTGGTAACAAATCTAGACTGAGAACCTAACAATTTCAATCCATTATATCAAACCTTAATGATTAACCTGGTTTCCCAGGGATAAACCCTAAAACATAACAAGTGAACTACTCAAACATTGAAAAGTAAATACAAATCATAATTAGAAAAGAACACATATTCATTAACCAAATCAATATATTAAAAAGAAAAGAGTTCAGAATTCTTCTCCAAAAGGTTGGAATTCGTCTCTCTGTAAAAGCTCTGGAAAATAATATAAGTGATTGATTGATGAAAATAACATCAAGCCTAGGGCTTTTATAGTGCTAAAAACAAGGAAAAATAAAATAAAACCAATAAGGAAAAGTCTTGATGAGTTTTGAGGGAAAAATTGTAATTTTAGATGATTTTTAGTTATTCTCGGGTGCACGAATCGATCGATCCGTCTATGGACCGATCGATCTCTTTTTACGTAAGTTTCTTCACATGCTTCTTCTGCGAGATAGCTTGACCAGTCTTCAGTAAAACCACCATAAATTTTGATTGCTCTAATGGATTGACTTCAAACAACTTCCATATGAAAGCTAACTCACGTGGCTATCTTGTGTTAAAATTTTAGCTCAATCCATCCACGGGAACATCTTCAAACATTGGTAAAATTTTGACCTTTCTGCCGAATTATGCATCTGCATATGCCAATTTGCATCCATTTTGTGCACAAATCCATCTTTTGCTCCAGAACGTTCCAAACACCTAAAAACTGAAAATATGCCAAAAATACAAGGAAACGTTTGGATAACGCTAAATAGCAAGTATAAATACCCACTAAAAAGCATTAAAATCGAGTGATATCATTAAGTGATGCTTCAAGCATATGGTCACATGTATGTCTGTTATCGTCTCGAAATCAGGGATTTGCTAGATTCCTAACTCAAATAATCAAATTGAGAGCCCAGTTTTCTGATTATCAAATTAAGAGAGTTAGATTCGATAATGCTGGTGAATTCACATCCCAAGCATTCAATGATTATTGTATGACAATGGGAATTGAAGTTGAACATCCAGTAGCTATGTTCATACTCAAAATGGTTTGGCTGAATCGCTAATTAAACGTCTGCAATTGATTGCAAGACCATTAATTATGAAATATAAACTTCCACCTCATCATGGGGACATGCAATTCTGCATGCAAAAGCACTCATTTTGGTAAGGTCGTTGCGTATCATAAATATTCCTCATTGCAACTAACATTTGGTCGAGAACCAAATATTTCTCATCTAAAGGTTTTTGGTTGCTCAGTATATGTGCCTATAGCACCAACGTAACGCACAAAGATGGGACCACAAAGACGGTTGGTATATGTTGGGTTTGATTCTCAATCAATTATACGATACCTAGAACCACATACGGGTGGCGTATATACAACACGTTTTGCTGATTGTCAATTTGATGAGAAAGTCTTCTCGGTTCTAGGGGAGAAAATACAGAGGTTGGGAAGGATATCAAATGGAGTGTACCATCTCTATTATACCTCGATCCACCAACGAAACAGTCATAACTATAAGTTCGACGAATAATACATTTGCAAAGTATAACAGATCAGCTACCGAATGCATTTGTAGCTACAAAAACGGTAACTAAATCTCATATACCAGCAACAAATGCACCTGGCCAAATTGAAATCCCACACGAACTTGGAGGAGCATATGATACACGTGAGTCCAGAACCTGCTTGAAGCGTGGTAGACCCGTCGGTTTCAAGGATAAAAATCATAGAAAACGAAAGGAATCTAAAAATCATAATAATCCAAAAATGACTGAAAGTATTTTGGAGGAACACCCTCCCACGGTTGATGAAAATGTTGATCAGGAGGAACCTGAAAAAAAACATGAGATTTCTATCAACTTTATCCATAACGGAAAGATATGGAATCGAAATAAAATTGAGTGAATTGATGACGTTTTCGCATTCCTTGTGTCAAATGAAGTAAGTGAGTGATGAAAACGAAGATCCAGAGCCAAAATCTGTGTATGAATGTCAAAAGAGACATGATTGGCTAAAATGCAAAGATGTAATACAAATAGAACTCGATTCACTTAATAAACGAAAGGTATTCGGTCTCATTATACCCACACCAAAAGATGTGAGGCCAGTTGGTTGTAAATGAGTTTTCATTCTAAAACAAAATGAGAAAAACGAAATAATAAGATACGAAGCTTGCCTTGTGGCTCAAGGTTTTTCTCAAAGACAAGGAATTGAATATGAGGAAACATACTCTCCCGTTATGGAAGCAATCACATTTAGATCTCTGATGAGTATAGCGGCTTATGAAACTCTTGAAATACGTCTCATGGATGTCGTTACGGCATATATGTATGGATCATTAGATACTGATATTTATATGAGAACTCCCGATGGATTTAAAGTACATGAGGACTATCTATATGAGAACTCCCGATGAGATCTCTGATGAGTCTAGCGGCTTATGAAACTCTTGAAATACGTCTCATGGATGTCGTTACGACATATATGTATGGATCATTAGATACTGATATCTATATGAGAACTCTCGATGGATTTAAAATCCAAACCTAAAGAGTTATGCACTATAAATCTGCAAAGATCATTATATGGATTAAAATAATCTAGACGTATGAAAGAAGGATATATTAATGATCCTAAATGCCCATGTGTTTTCATTAAGAAAACTACATCAGTATTTGTAATAATTAATGTGCATGTTGATTATCTAAACATTATTGGAACTCAAGGAGAAATACAGAAAGCCTCAAATTATTTGAAAGGAGAATTTGAGATGAAAGATCTCGGACAAACAATATATTGCCTTGATCTACAAATTGAGCATTTTCCTAATGGTATATTTGTCCATCAATGTACATATACCAAAAAAGTGTTAAAACGCTTTAACATGAATATGGAAACTCCTCTCAGTACCTCTATGGTCGTTAGATCATTAAAAGTTAAGAATGATCATTTCCAACCACCAGAGGAAAACGAAGAGATACTTGGTCCTGAAGTAATATATGTAAGTGCCATTGGATCACTTATGTACCTTACCAATTATACTCGACCTGATATCTCATATCCATTTAATCTTTTGGCAAGATTCAATTTTTCACCTACGCGAAGACATTGGAATGAGACTAAAAATATCTTTCGCTACTTACAAGGAAGTATTGATTTAGGTTTGTTTTATACTAGAGATTCTAAAGGTGAAATGGTTGGTTACGCAAATGCAGGATATTTATAAGATCCACACAAAGCTAGCGTTCCCAGAAACAAACACTGGTGGCTACTTCTTTAAATCATGCTGAGATCATCGCACTTCATGAAGAAAGTAGAGAATGAGTGTGACTTGCTACGACTCGCAAAAGAATCGTAAAAATTGCCTTTCGTACGGTGACTTGCTACGACTCGCAAAAGAATCGTAAAAATTGCCTAAACCGTAAAATGACCCAACGAGGCCTAAAACACGACCACGACCCACTTAAAATTCCATACGGGAAACGATCCCAAACATAATGATGATCGAAGCTTGTCTTGCAAGCTGGAGAGAAATGGAAGAAATTCAAAAAAGGAAGATTTCCGCAAAAGAACTTATCAAGGAAAGGAAGATTTTCGAAGAGGAACAGATTACCGAAAAGGAAGATGAAGCAATTCTGAAGTCTATATAAGAGAGATCAAGAGATGGTTCAAGACAGATTCTACTCTCTCTGCACCAGAAATACCTAGGGTTTTAGATTACTTTTCCGTTCTTGCTAGTGAGTTGCGACTCGATTAGGTTATTCAGTCTTTGTCGTTAGTTCTAGGATATTGGTTGACTGTTCTTACGGCCAAGCCTATCTCTTGATTGTAACACACTTGCGAGATTTGGAATAAGATTTATTTTCCCTCTTTTCGTACTCTTCAATTCATTTTCGTAAAAGTTATTTTCGTTCTCTGATCTTAAATCGTTTGACTCACAGAAATCCGAGATCTCTGGAAAGTTAGACTTCTCTATGATTTTTTGTAACTAACGGAAATCGACAGTGTGAATTTTGGTTCCTACAGTTTGGCGCTAGAAGGAGGGGCAAGTGATTTCTTTCATGTCAAACAAACAAGTTTAGAAGCATGACCACTGAAATTTAAAACAACCAACCAGCTTATGACGTTCTTCCACCACACAAAGATGTTGAGTATACTCCACCAACGGACGTCACCATAGTCAACGCAAACGCAAGTACTGCATCGTTCGAGGAGATTAAAAGATGTTCTTGTTTCTCGAGAAGAAGTCGGAAAAACAAGACAAGCTGAAAAGCTCTCACGCAAAACAGGTGGAAACCCTAACCGCGAGAACCAAAGCCATCTTCCTGCACATAACCACCAAAATCCACCAAAGAAAACTCAACTTCACCACCCCGCTTGACGGGATGCAAAATGCGCAAAAGGAACCGCTAGAACAGCGTTAAAAAGCAATATCCCACCTCTCGGTGAGGAAACACAAGATAACTAAGCTGAACGAGTCAATATGGGGCTCAGTGAATCATGCAAAGAATATGACGAAGATGCGAACATATACCATAGAAGGGTTAGAGATCATTCGATTCGACAGAATTCCCGATTCGATAAGCCTATGACCAAAGAAGAGGAAAATATCTTCTGGGTGGAGCAAGAAAAACAAGTTGAGGAACAAGTTGATCTCTGGAGCCTTAATAAAAAAGAAGGCGAATCTCTCCGAGATTTCATGAAACGATTCAAAATCGTAATGTCAAGAGTCTGCGGCATCAGTGACAAAGTGGTCGTAGACACGCTCTGCAAAACTATCTGGTAATAATAAAAATTTTGAAAGTGGATAGCTCTCGAATAAACGCGTACGATTCAGGATGCCTTGCACAAAGCCATATATTATGAAAGTTTTTGTCGCAAAAGCATAAGCCAGAAAAAGCGTCCGCAAAAGATGCTCCCTCCGATCAGAAATTAAAACAGAAAGCCATCATAACAACCAATACGTCCATCACGAAGGAGAGGACCTTCGAGGAGAAAAAAACTATGTTATAAACTAGTTGTTCAAAGAGGAAAAACGTCAGGCAACACTTGGACCCAAAACTCCTTGTACGACGAGAGTTTGTTTTTTGAATTCCACCAAACGAAGGGTCATTTCATGGTAAACTGTAAAGTTCTCGGAGTAAGACTGAAGGCAAAGCTGCTCGTATGAAAAATATCAGAGATTTCCAGCATAAACGATCTCTTCAGAGAGGCAAATCGGTCGCCAAGACCAGAATAGGCACTGCCGGGAAACAACACATCCCAAGGCCCCCGAACGGAAGGGAAGCGAAGAAGAGAGCCTGAGGATGATATTGGCGAAGTCAATCGCCACTGAGTAAACAAGATAATCGGAGGATCACAGTACTGTCAAGATAGTGTCTCCGCAATCAAAGCTATCATCATAAGGCCGAATCGAGCGCCAACTGGCCCGGTCATCTTTTGTTTACATCTTCCGATTCGCCAAAAAACGTAATTACCTTCGAGGAAACCAAAACTGTCGGAATTGACATCACTCACAACGATCCTCTTGTAATCGATCTTGTCGTAAGGGATCTTGTGGTCGCATGGATCTTCGTTGACATAGGAAGCACCGTAAACGTAATCTTCCGTGATACGCTAAACAGGATGGGCATCAAACTATCAGAAGCCGCTCACCGGATTCTCTGGCATGATGACCATGACTATCGGGTCAATTCAACTTCCTGCTATGGCGAAAGAAGTCACCAAAATCGGTTATTTCGCGGTAGTCGATTATCCTACCATTTACAACGCGATTGTCGAAATACCTTGAATAAATTCCATGAAAGCAATATTGTCAACCTACCACTTAGGCATAAAATTCTCGACGTCCCATGGAACATCCGCAATATGGGGATGTCAAAAATAAGCAAGAACCTGCTTCTTAGCTGAGAAAAAACTAAAACGGGTCACAACAACACCAGTGATCGGACCCAAACTAATGAAAACAACTTAGGTGTCGATCAAAAACATTTCGTAAAAACCTATTAGTACTTCGAAAAAACATGAACCAGATTCGTCAACTACAAAAATGGCTCTACCTAAGGAATGGCGCCAGCAATGCCCAAAAAAGTCATCGACCCAACTATAGCCACTACGGCCAAAATGGACGATGCAGCATTGCCAAGAGAGTAATCTAACTCGCGAAAACCAACTGAACTACGAGACGACTTGATTCCCAATAAAAAGTACATACGCAACTTTTCGACATAAAAGTGCAGTTGTCCTCCTCTCCGAAAAAGGGGGGGGGAGTGGGAACGTATACGTATACTCGTATACTCCCATATTTCAAAATTTTTGCATTCATGTACTCGATAATTTTGAAACTTTTTGGGAATAAGAAAAACACATCTTTACTTAGACAATTTCGTCATTCTCTTATGTCGCAAACATTTTCGACACATTTCGCCGAAATAAAAGTATCTTGACGACATGTTATGAAATAAGTTTCGTAAACTTGATGAAAATATGTGAACCATGTTTCGGGAAATTAAGCTCAAAAATATTTTACAAAATAACGTTCATAAAATTAAACTCGAAATTTTTTTAACAAATTTCGTAAGGTTAAACCCAAAAACATTTTACGAAACAACTTGTGTAAAATAAACTCGAAATTTTTTTAAAATAACTTTCGTAATGATTAAAACTTGAAAACATTTTACGAAACAACTTTCATAAAATTAAACATGCATATATTTTATGAAATAACTTTCATAAAATTTAACTCGATAGCGCTTTGCAGAAACACTTTCATAAAATCCAGCTCGACAATATTTTACGATACAACTTTCGTAAAATTGACAATGCTACGAAATGACTCTCATAGATAAAACAAAAATCAAATAAATATCTAAACGGAAATGACATTTTTGGCTGCGAACATCCGCAAACAAACCAAAACGTTTTTCTACCGAAATGTTAAAACAAAAACCTTACAACACTGTTAAAACATCTTCAAGCCCTAGAACATTTCAAGCATGAAATATGGTATATCAAAGAAAAATCAATCTTCAACATCGTGAGACGTCGCATATGCCTGAATAACCATTTTTCGACAAAAATACCTTCCTCGATGAAAACTCCACCCTAAAAGACCAAATAGTCTTACGCACTCACATCTTCTCCACCACACATCCTTTATGAAAACTCAATACGGTAGCATCTAACGTCGTGTTGGTTGCTGATTACAACAAACTTTTGAACTCGCATGAACGCAGTCCACAAACTTCAAAACCAAAATGAGGAAACACTCACTCCTGTATCGAACCCGTCGATTGACCCTGATGGACGAACTTGTCTTGTCGCTCACACACACAAATCCACGTAATTTGGAAATTAGATTTTCTAAAATCTCGCACCTAAAACGAATAAGCTAAACGTAGCGAAAATCACAAAACAATATTTGAATTGACTACTCGTATTTTGATTCAAAAATTAAACCATATACTCACACAACATGATCCATTTTACAAAATCCGCAAGGCAACTAGGATTTAGAGCTACCAACGGTCATTCCTGACAAATTAAAAATGGGCACACTCAACCAAAATCATAACCTAAACATGGAACACACTCCCTTTATACATAAACTTGTGCTCCTCATAAGTCACACTCAAAGAAGCCAGAACACGACTGCCACGTCTTCATCACCGCAAGTAGCGGTCCTGACTTATTCCGAAAAGGAGGAAACAGAAAGTGGAGCCCAACGCTCCCAAATCCTCTCTTCGATCAAAGAGAAAGAAAACTACGTTTACACACCTCTTTATATAACCTGAAATCTTTTCCATCTCGGTGTTATCGAATAGTTAAGATGTTCGGTATGGAACAAGGTACCCACGGAACCGCAACATTCATAATACTCCTCAAAGGACCGGTACACTTTCTCGAAGTGATTGTTTGGCCATTCTAGTCTCCCACGGCAATTTATAGTTGCCCACGACAAAGTCTAGTCACCCGCGACAAATTCTAGTTGCCGACGATGAAGTCTGGTCGCCCACAATGAAGTCTCGTTGTCCACGATGAAGTCTGACCGCCCACGACAAAGTCTGGTCTCCCACGACGAAGTCCGATCGCCCACGATGAAGTTTGGTAACCCACGACGATGAATTCTGGTAACCCATGACAAAATTTAGTTGCCTAAGATGAAGTGTGGTCGCTCACGGTAAAGTCTGGCCATCCACGATGAAGTCTGGTCGCCCACGACAAAGTTTGACCTCCTCCGATGAAGTATAGTCGCCAGCGATAAAGCTTCGGACTTTTAAGCCATCTATTCAGCCTATCTTACTTAACTAATGACTCGCAAGAAGCCTTTAATGATTCTTACGAGCTGGGGGCTAACTGTTGGGGTCAAAAATGGTCACGACAAAATTGATGCCTAAAAACCGTCATGGAAATATTAATCACACAATCCGAACATCAAACCACACTAGTTGAATCACCCCGATCAAAGTAACAAGCCTCGATACTTTTGAAAGACCATAAAGAATATGTTTCAGAAGAATCGGACAACAATTGTAGAATCGCTAAGCGGTCATCTCTGTACTCTTTTGTCCTAAGTCGCGAAGGTTTTTTCCCATTGGATTTTTCTATCACTAAGGTTTTAGCGAGGCAAGATGGTCTGCTTACGTCCGATGTTGGATTACCGTACTCGAAATGAATGTTTGAGGAATACGAGAAACCTCGACAACTATGCAATCGTCGNATGCAATCGTCAGACAAACGCCTTAATCTCGGGTATCTTTTACGAACAACACAATTCATGCTCAAGTAAGAACAATCAAGATGTTTTTGGACATACGTTCATCTCGACAGTTGGTGAGATGAATCAGAGACATTCGTCTCACCAACTGGCGAGATGAATTTGCACAAAGAATTCATCTCACCAGTTGGCGAGATGAATGAACAGTCTTCGGTAAAATTGTCGTAACTATTGATTATGGCAATAGATTGACTTGAAACAATTTCCATATGAAATCTAACTCACAAGGAAATCTTGTGTCCAAATTTCAGTGTTCATCTCACCAATTGACGACCTGGACCTCACAAATAAGTTCATCTCGCCAATGACTAGCCTTCGGTAAAATTGTCGTAACTCTTGATTGCGGCAACAGATTGACTCGAAATCGCTTCCATACGAAAACTAACTCACTGTTATTACGGCCAAGGCTATCGCTTTATTTTAACACGCTCGTGAGATTTTGAATAAGATTTTTTTTCTCTCTTAATGTACTCTGATCTTAAATCGTTTGACTCACCGAAATCCGGGATCTCTGGAATGTTAGAGTTCTCTTGGATTTTTCATAACTAACGGAAATCGACGGTGCGAATTTCAATTCCCACACAACCATATCCCTCTGAAGTTCTTTTCACACACCCAATAACTAGAGAAGAATAAAGATATTGAAGTGAAGTATGTTCAATCATACAACAATGCTCCAAATCTCTGCAACAAATTACTATCTACCTCGATATTCAGGAAGCATTTCCACAATATCGGAATGCGTCACCAACGATATTTATAAAGATGATACTTCGTCAATTGAGTGGGAGCTTGCGTTGTTGTACTCTATTTACCTTACTATGGTTTTTCCTAGAAAGATTTTTAACGAGGCGACATAAAAATAATCGCAAAGTAAAAGTGATGATGGTCTCCAAGAGGGAGTGTTATAATTATACAAGTTGAAGAAAGTGGAGTATTATAGAGCATGATGGAGCCCACATATAAGATTTGATTGGCCAAATTGTTTGTCATTTTCACTTTAAATACGCGAAGAAATGTTGTAATAGACATACACTCAAACATCAAAAGAAATACACTCACTCCCTTTTCTCTCTACAATAGTTTTTTATTGTTATAAATTTCATAACTAATTTCTCGGGTATAAGTTTTATTTTCCATAATTCATATTTATTCATCCGACGAAATAATGCTCCGATTATACTATAAAACAAAATTTGATTTTATTTCAAATTTTTCTAATAAGTTTTGGGCTAAAATTATAATATAATATATAATTATTATAAAAGTCAAAGAAATGTGACGTCTACATATACACATGGGTTGAATAAAATTATGTGTGGAGCCTACCGTCACCATACANTATATTTTTTTTTTTTATATATATATATATATATATATATATATATATATATATATGAACTATTCGAGTTGTAAATATACATATCTAATTATCAAACATTCTCCCTTTTATATAATACAATTTTCTCTCTTTATTATATCTATATTATCAGATCCAATTTCACGGGTATAATATTTCAATCCTAAATAATATATATTTATCCGATAAAATACTATATATTATAACATGTTATCAGCATGATCACTCTATGATAAGACTATAGAGATATATTATTTGTCAATATTCTGGACGGCTTTACTGCTTTCATAATTATATCATTGACGGTTTTGCCGCCTTTATTATCTCGGACGGCTTTCCCGCCTTTATGTTATTATCTCACTCGACTTTGCCGTTTTATACTATTATAAATGGAGGCTCAACCACATTTATATAAATCTATGATCTAATTATATTTTAAATAAATTGATGTCTGATAATTTTTCAGAGTGATTTTTCGTTTTAACCCCTTAACAGTCACAAATTTTATTAAAATTTTCAGATTGATTTTTATTCTAATTTATATCTAAAACGGTCACAAAGAAAAAAATTCAAAATTTTTTACCTTTTACAATGGTTATGAACAATATTTTCAATCTATAAATACACTCTCATTTCAATCATTTTATCTCATCAAAATTTTATCTTTTATTACACTACTTCTCAAGAAATTTCTAAAAATGTTTAATCCAAATAAAATTTGTTCGTTTAATGCTAATCGTTATATTCTTCATGATTATTTTTTATATTTACGGTTCTTTTATTGGAGAATTTACCGATAGAGAAAATATTAGAAATATTTTTTAATCGTGTTTGCTGTATTTATTTTTAATTTTTATGTAATAATTAATGTAAACGGTTCATTTTAACATTAAAAATGTAATAGAGTTTTATTTTATATTCCGGATACAAATGGAAAACGTTGAAAGTATCAAGTTCCCCGTTTTGAAAATCATTGGTGCTAATTACATAGCGTGGACTACTAATGTGAAATTATTTCTTGAGTCAATGGAGTTATATGAAATAATAAAAGAAGGGAACAAAACTACCTCCACGGAAAAGGCAGAGGCGATTGTATTCTTGAGAAAACATTTGGATGAGAGTGTGACGCATGACAATGCGAACATCAAAGATCCAACTGAACTGTGGTCAGATCTTAAGAAAAGTTTTGATAACCAAAGATAGATTACTCTCCCTCACGCCTTGGAAGAGTGGAAAACCTTGAGATTTCAAGATTTCGAAAAGGTTGATAAGTACAATTTTGTGGTTTTGAGAATTGTGTCCCAATTAAAATATTGTGGCAGAGAAATCTCTGAGGAAGAAATGACTAAGAAAATCCTTTTAACATTTCACAAAGAGCACAATGTGTTACCGACTCTGTATAGGAGTATCGGGTACAAAAGGTTCTCTGATTTGATTGTGGTACTTATTTTAGCGGAGAAGAACAATGAGCTTCTTATTCAAAACCACAAATCCCGACCTACTGGAACCAGAACATACCCTGAGGTAAATGTTGCTGATGTGAAATACCCGATGAGGCAAGATCATACTTATCGTGGTCGTGGTCGCGGTGGACATGATGGAACTTACAACCCAGGGAGAGAGGATTAAAGAAATGTTTCCGACCTAGATATTCCGAAAAGAGAAAATAAACCCAATAAACTTCCACCTCGAAGCATGAGAATGTTTGTTTCAAATATGGAAAAACATGTCATTATTTTCGTGTGTGCCGCACTAACCCATAGTCGTATGAGTTATACCAAAAATCAATCAAAGGCAAAGGATAAGAAATGAACCTCACTGAAAACTTTGAGGGTACGAAGTACCTTGATTCCTTGGACTTTGCCAATTATTTTTTGTGATGCCACATTTGCAGAAAAGTGAAATAAAAGTTTGTGAAAAGTTATCAAATAAGCATTGATTGAATACATTTGTATAATATTATGTATATCAGTACTCAACAAATAAACTATTTTCTATGTTGTTTCAATGTATAACTATTATGTGTGTTTGCAATGTATAATATTTTGTGTTTGCAATGAATAATATTTTCTTTCTTATCATTAATAATTATGTTTATTACATAAATATTAACTATACAAATGAAAAACATCACAGAAAATCCGTAGAGAAATATGTATACCATATAGTGGAACCACACACAGTATTCTCAAAGATAAGATATATTTCTCTTATTTAAAAATGACAAAAATTATTGTTAGCACAATATCGGGTCCGGTGAACCTTGTTAAAGGCACTGGTAAGACCAGTTTAATGTTGCCTAATGGAACAATAATTTCCCTAGATAATTTCTTATATTCTCCAAATTCTAAAAGAATTTTTTCGAGCTTTAAAGACATATACCTTCAAGGATATGACTCTCAGTTTGAAACTAAGAATGGAAAGAAATATATGTATGTTACTTCCAATAAAGAAGGCAAACAAGTTATACTCAAAAGATTCCCAGAATTTCCATATGGTTTGCATTACACTCATATACATGCATTAGAATCGAATCTCATGATCAAAGGAAATCAAAGTGATTTCACATTATGGCATGAACGCCTTGGTCACCCAGGAATTAGTATGATGCGAAGGATAATAGAGATCTCACATGGTCATTCATTGAATATGGTTTGGCTGAATCATTATTTAAACGTTCTACAATTGATTGCAAGAACATTAAACATGAGATCTAAACTTCCAACCTCAGCATGGGGACATACAATTTTTCATGCAGAAGCAATCATTCGGATAAGACCGAGTGCATATCGTAAATATTCCTCATTGCAACTAGCATTGGGTCGCGAACCAAATATTTCTCATCTAAAGGTTTTTTATTACTCATTTCAAGTGTCTATAGCACCACCGCAACGTACAAAGATGGGACCATAAAGAAGGTTGGAAATATATGTTGGTTTTGATTCTCCGTCGATTATAAGATACCTAGAACCACATACGGGTAACGTATTTACATCACGTTTTGCTGATTGTCAATTTGATGAGAAAGTCTTCTGGTTCTAGGGGAGAATATAAAGAGGTTGGGAAGGATATCAAATGGAGTGTACCATCTATGTTATACCTTGATCCACCAACAAAACAGTCAAAACTAGAAGTTCGACGAATAATACATTTGCAGAGTATAGCAAATCAGCTGCCAGATGCATATGCAGATACCAAAACGGTAACTAAATCCCATATACCAGCAAAAAATGCACCTGCCCGAATTGAAATCCCACAAGAACGTGGAGGAGAAGATGATACACATGAATCCAGAACTCGTTTGAAGTGTGGTAGACCAGTTGGTTCTAAGGATAAAAGTCGTAGTCAACGAAAAAAGGCTGAAAAGCACAATAATCCCAAAATGACTAGTAATATTTTGGAGGAACCAACTCTCTCGGTTGATAAAAATGTTGATCAGGAGGAACCTGAAAAAAACATGAGATTTCTATCAACTTTTTTCATAACGGAAAGATATGGAACCGAAATAAAATTGAGTGCATTGATGACGTTTTAGCATTCCTTGTGTCAAAGGAAGTAAATGAGTGATGAAAACGAAGATTTAGAGCCAAAATCTGTGTATGATTGTCAAAAGAGACATGATTCGCTAAAATGGAAAGATGTAATGCAAATATAACTCGATTCACTTAATAAACGAGAGGTATTCAGTCCCATTATACCAACACCAAGAGATGTGAGGCCAGTTGGTTATAAATGGGGTTTCATCCGAAAACGAAATGAGAAAAACAAGATAATGAGATACAAAGCTCGTCTTGTGGCTCAAGGTTTTTCTCAAAGACCATGAATTGATTATGAGGAAACATACTCTCCTGTTATGGATGCATTCACATTTAGATTTCTGATGAGCCTAGTGGCTTATGAAAATCTTGAAATGCGTCTCATGAATGTCGTTACGGCATATCTGTATGGATCATTAGATACTAATATCTATATGAGAATTCTTGGTGGGTTTAAAGTACCCGAGGACTTAAAATCCAAACCTAAATAGTTATGCGCTATAAAATTGCAAAAATCATTGTATGGGTTAAAACAATCTAGATGTATGTGGTACAATTGTCTCAGTAAGCATTTAAAGAAAGAACGATATATTAATAATTCTATATGCCCATGTGTTTTCATTAAGAAAACCACATCAGGATTTGTGATAACTGTTGTCTATGTTGATGATCTAAACATTATTGGAACTCAAAGGGAAATAAAAAAGCATCAAACTATTTGAAAGGAGAATATGAGATGAAAGATCTCAGACAGACAAAATATTGTCTTGGCCTAGAAATTGAGAATTTTCCTAATGGTATATTTTTCCATCAGTGTACATATAACGAAAGAGTGCTAAAACTTATAGTTGTTAGATCACTAAACATTGAAAATGATCCTTTCCGACCACCAGAGGAAAACAAAGAGATACTTGGTCATGAAGTATCATATCTAAGTGCCATTGGATCACTTATGTATCCTAGCAATTGTACTCAACCTAATATCTCATTTGCAGTTAATCTTTTGGCAAGATTTAATTCACCTGCGCGAATACATTGGAATGAGATTAAACATATCTTTCGCTACTTAGAGGAAGTATTAATTTAAGATTGTTTTATCCTAGAGATTATAAAGGTGAAATGGTAGGTGATGCATATGCAGGATATTTATCAGATCCACAAAAAATCTATCACGAACCGGATATGTATTCACGATCAAAGGTACCACTATATCATGGCATTCCCAGAAACAAACACTCGTGGCTACTTCTTCAAATCATGTTCAGCTCATCGCACTTCATGAAGCAAGTAGAGAATGTGTGTGGTTAAGATAAATCAACCAACGCATTCGTTCAAGTAGCGGAATCTCTAACAACACAGATCTAACAATCTTATATGAAGAAAATGGTGCCTGTGTTGCACAGAAGAAGGGAGGATATATCAAAAGTGATAGAACCAAACATATCCCTCCGAAGTTATTTTCATACACCTAAGAGCTCGAAAAGAGCAAAGAGATTGAAGTGAAATATGTTCAATCATGCAACAATATCGTATATATCTTCACCAAATCAATACCTACCTCGATATTCAGGAAGCATTTTCACAATATTGGAATGCGTCATCATCGAGATTTATAAAGACAATATTGCATCATTTGAGGGGAGCTTACGTGGTTATACTCTTTTTACCTAGCTATGGTTTTTTCCACCCGGTTTTTCTAAGAAAGTTTTTAACAAGGCAACAAAGACGTAATACAAATAAGTGATACTGTTGTCCAAGGGGGTGTGTTATAAAATTATAAAGAAATGTGGCTGTTGACATATACGCGCGAGTTGAATAAAATTATGTGGATCCCACCGTTACTATGCGCACACAATAACTTACTTTTTCTTCTCTATATATATGAACGATTCTAGTTGTAAATTTACACATCCAATTATCAAAACTTCTCCATTTTATATAATACACTTTCTCTCTTTATCTCTCTCTATTATCATATCCAAATTAACATGCATAATATTTCAACCTTAAATAATATATATTCATCCGATAAAATATTATATATTATAACAATAATATATCTTTTGGCTTCTTTTCTAATAGTTTTGGACTCCTATTCCCTCATATTTTTCTCAAGAAAAATAATTTTGATGGCTTTGGCCATAGCATTTTGTTAGTTCCTTCTAGGTCGGGCGTGACTAAAACCTTGGCGAGAGAATGAAAAACATAGGAACTAACATCCTTAATTTCATTGTTAAATACTTAAAGCATGCACAATGGACAATAACTAATTAGTGGTTCTTAAGTAATTTTATAATCAACTAGGCCTATGCTCGCGCGTACGCGCGGGGTTCGACTTACCATTCTCTTCAACAATTTTGACGACTTGGTGAGCTTATGTTAAGACTTTTACGAGTTACATGACCCATCAGCACTAGACATAAACTTTCCTTTCCATCTACACATATCACAAATATGACGAGAATAAGAAATAAGTTGTAGTTTCTTGGTGGAGTTACTTGTTGAGCCGAGATAAACTGGATTGATACTAACCAGACCAAGGTGTAAAGTTAAAGAATTCCCAAATGACCAAGCATATCGATCCAGAGGTTACCTCTTTTCGATCTAGAGACAAAAAATTGCACATTTTCATAAACTCCATTTTGTTATCGACATATTTAGTTCATAGAAACTTGTATTGGTTCATAGTAATGTCAAGCCACAAATTCATGTTTCTATTGTAATAAATCACTGGTCCATTTTTTATCTCATCCATGCTCACTCTCGGGATGTAGCTTAACCCAAGCACATGCCAAGATTTCATCATTGAATAGAATGTGATCAATCCTGGAAGTAGAAAGCCTAGCTTCCGGAGAGTTCGGTCTTTGTTTTGTTCTAATAGAAACAATGAACAAAAGAGAAACCCATACATAGCTTTTCAATGTCTATGGTAGTAAGAATACATGAGTAGTGACGATAGACTTATTACGTTCTGCCAGTAATCGTTATCTTATCTGTGAAATCGCAGTTTCTTGTTTCTCAAAAAAAGAAAATATATATATATAAGATATAGAGCTACTTCTCAGCTCAACAAAATCTAAAAAATTCCACATATAATTAGAAACAGAAAAAATATTAGATCACGTCACCACAAAACAAAAGCTTCCTCAAGTTAAATTTTTTCGAGCTTGAGTTGAAAAGTAACCAGATTTTTCTTTACTAGCACTGCGCGATCGGCAAGCTTTTGTCTGGTGCGAAAGCTTTTGTAGACTTTTTGAAATTTGATGGCAGCTTCATGCTTAGGGATCTTAGACAGATTTGATCCTCTATTTAACTACTTCGGAAAATCATAGCGGAAACTATCCAAGTCGCCAAAATTTTGAAGTTTCTATGAAATTTTCGAAGATCGGAGTTGTTTAACTTAACGGTGTTAAAGTAGATTTAAGGGTTGATTAAATATATGTCTAAAATGAATAAATCGATTTAAACAAAAAGTTGGAGATTAAAATATTTTACTTAAAAGAAAATAGGTATGATTAGGATAGCTCTCGCTTCTCTCTAAAAACACCAATCTCTCTCTTCTCCGTTTTATCTTCCTCTCATTGCGCCGCCTTCGCCGCTGGAGTCCAGCTTCATCGCCGGCGCTAAGCGGCCCTTTTTTTCTTCTTTTTTTCTTTGCTTTTGTTGGGATTGTTTCCCTAAAAACCCTGCTTTTTGTGTGCCTTCTTTAGAAATTCGACTAGGTATTAGTTTAAGACTTAATGGAAAAACTGTTTATCTTTATTGACTTATAAAGATAAGAGATCTATTACAACATTTGATAAAAGCTAACAAAAGAATCTCTCAAAATACCGCCATATGTGTCTTGAGACTTCTTCTGAACTCTCTACCTTTTATTCTCTTGTGTTGCTCAAGATTTTCGGATGCCTTGAATCATTGAGGGAGAGCTTTATTTATAGGCTTGGGAGTTTCCTATTCCTGGTAGAAAAGACCTGGAATATTTCTTATTCCTTGTAGGAAAGGCCTAGAGTATTTTCTATTCCTTGTAGGAAAGGCCTGGAGTGTTTCCTATTCCATGTAGGAAACCATAATTGTTTCCTATTCCCTGTAAAAAATCAGAAGTGTTTACTATTCCTTATAGGAAATCAGAATTCCCAATTCTGATAAGATATAAAATTTATTACAAGATTAAGCCTAATCTTTATTATTCTATATCTTTAGGAATTTCTTTTTCTTTGGATCCTTATCTAATTTGATAAAAAATAATGTCCATATTTTCACAAACTCCACCTTGGACTTTAATTTATTTATCCAAATTAGATTTGAGTCTTAAGCAAATCCATTAGCTTAACTCAATTTCTTTTGACCCAAAGAAACCTTGACCCAATTTAAATTGCTTTAAATCTTGCCCATCTCCACTTGGCCCATGCGTGACTCCTTTCTCCAAGTCCAGCCGAAATTTTAATTTTATTTAAATCAAATTTGGCCCACTTTGAAGCCCATGCTAATTAGGCACAAGATAACCTAATCTCTTCCATCTCCTTTCTCTAACTCTACCGCCGACCAATACTCTTTCTTGCTCCCTTTGTTGACTTTTCCGGCTTCAACCTCACCAGCTCGCCGCCGTGAGTCTTCTTTCCGGTTTTCTTGAGCCTTCCTAAGGTAGTTTCTTCAATCTTCCTTTTGAAAGAACACTTAAACCTTCTTCTTTCAAGGCTTGAATCTCTCATGTTTCTTTCGACATAATCGATTTTGGAGCTTCTTGGTCGCGGTTTCTATGGAGTTTCTGTGAGGTCACAGTCTTAAACCTTGCATCCTATTTTTCCCTTCAGATTCACTAACCTGTGAATCCGTCTTTTTCCTGTTGATTTCTTCTGCTTCTTTTGAGTATCTTCTGTGTCCCATGTGATTGCATGGAC
>OVBE01004971.1:0-22684 GCA_900406425.1 Iberis pinnata | reverse complement strand
ACTTTCTTAATTGACATAGAAGTAAAGCAGTCTCAACATTGTTCAGCTCAGCATTCAGAATCACAGGATAAGTGGAATTATGACCTAGAAACGCGTACCTTAGCCCTGCTGGGAGGGTTTTAAATTCCAATTTTGGAGCTTTCAGCTCGCTCCATGGATCATCAAGTGGTGCAGNTCAGTTAAATCCTCAATCCGTCGACTAGCATCCAACATCCTAGTAAGATCTGTAACTTTATCACTAAAAGACAAGTGTGTATCAGTAGCATTAGTCAATGCAATCTCTAAAGGATCATCAAATAAAATTCATCAGATACTCCCTATACAGCCTCGGCAATGGTATCAACCCAGAAAGATCAGGCATCCAAAGATGGTTTCTTCAGAACCTCTTGTAAGTTAAACTTCATAACCATGTCCCCAAAGTGAAGATCGATCTTTCCGTTCTTCAAATCAATGATAGCACCAGCTGTAGCTAAGAAAGGTCTTCCTAATATCAAAGGATCCTTAGGTTCTTATCCAAGCTCAAGGATTACGAAATCGGTTGGTACATATGCCGTTCCAATCTTAACCGGTAGGTTTTCGTAGGTATTCAGGTTTAAAGTCAAATTAACATGCAAGATTTTAGATTAGAAATAGTTCTCAACATGAAAAACGAATGCAGTTTAATCTCCTCTCGAAGTATTAAGCCCTATGATCAAATCATCCGAGACAAACTCTCGCCGTCTTTAAAACGATTCGATCATGCATTAAAAGCACATATTCAATTTTTCATAAGCATTAAAACAATACTCTCGCATGCAATAACACTTATTCATCTAAACTAGGTCAGGTTTCTAAATCAAATCTCTTTGTATTTATTAACCTATTATCAATGAACTAGGTGATCAAGCTAATTCATGCATTAAGAATGAATTTAGACTAAGAACCTATCAATTTCAATCCTACAGTATTAAACTAACATTCAAACCTGGTTTCCCTAGGAAACCCTATAACCTAACTAGCAAACTACTCAGACATCTCAATGAAAACACAAATCAAATTCTGAGAAGAACACATAATAGAAATCAAATAAAATAGATATATAAACTGGGTTCAGAATTTCTTCTCCAAATACAGGTTCAGGAATTAATCTCCCAGTAAAAGCTCTCAAGTTTGCAAAAAGATAAAGATAGAATAATAAAACCTAAAACCAAAAAGGCTTTTATAGTTCTAAAAGTAGAAACTAAAAATATGGAAATAATAGATAGCTTGGAGGACTTGGGTGCAAAATTGGAAATTCTTCTTCTGCTCGGGTGATATGCCCGATCGATTTGAATGTGCCCGAGCGGGCAAATCAAATAAATGCTCGATCCTTCAGAATCTGCTCGATCGGTCTAAACATCCGAATTTCTCCAGGAACATTTGCCCGATCGGGCAAGTGATGTGCCCGATCGTGCAAATCGTTCTGTAGCAAGATCATTCTTCTAAAACTTCTGAAATGTTCTGAAAGTGTCCTGAAACGTTCCTTTAAGCTCTGAAATGACCCGAACGGATAGATATCCTGAAATATACCAATTTTCAAGGAAAACACTCGGAATAATGCAGAATAGCAGACATAAATGCCTACTATAATGCATTAAAACCGAGTAATATCATACAACACCATGCATATTGTATATTGTTTTCTCCAATGGTGTCTTCCACTGTCTCGCAAATAACGGTTGCTTAACAAGCTTTGATCCGTCTTTGAATTCTTGGAACATTCTTTCTGTGCGATTTTCTATACATCATGGATGTGTCATGACAGAACATCAAGGAAATATCTTTCTCATTTACACGCACTGCTGTAGTAAACCAACAGTGCTTAAACTTGACCAAACAAGTTGGAAATGGATTTGGAATAGAACAATGGAAGGCTTGACCATCTACACAAATGATTTCTCTTCTGAAACATAAGCTGACCAAATGCATCAGAGTGGAATAATTATTCCAAGTTGTTCTATTGGCAGCACTTGGATCATCCCACCATTCAACCTTGCTTCGTTTGATCCACTTTTATATGATTAATTATTACTATAGATTCCCCATTTATTTCCTAACACATGTATACTACATTAACTACTTATCTGGTATCTATCTTGTACATTAATTTTCTTTTAAAAACATTGATATCAGCTGATATCAAAATAAGTATGATTCAAAAACAGCAATCAGGCTAACATATTATTTTAATGTATATTATTGATTGCTAATAATTGACACCCAAAATTATAAACAACGAACTCATGTTAGAGAATCTAACAACTTGAACTTTCCTATACTAATTAATCTAATCACCACTACAAAAAAATAAGGGAATTTGTGACGGAAATTACTGACAGAAAAATATTTGTCACTAATAGTGATGGCAAAACTGACGGAATAAATGGCCGTCAATAACTTTCTGACGGGTCAAAATCCGTCAGAATTTATGACAGATTAGTGACGGAATATTACCGATGGATATATTCCGTCACTAATCTATCAGTATGCCGTCAGTAAATTTTCCTGATGTAAGCTATTCGTTGTTAGCCATTACTAACAGATATATTCGATATACTGACGGAATAATCCGTCAGAAATCCGTAAGAAAATTTTCTACATAACTATAACTCCTCATCTCAATGTTTTACAAACAATTTCACAAACATAGTTATAAAATGTCTACTCCTCCTTATTTTCGATCATGGATGGATGGTGAAAGGATGAATCCGGAGACAAATCTTTTGAATGAGGAATAAGTAAATGGTGTGATGGAGTTCATGGAATTAGCATATCGACAACCTCGGGCACAAAATAGTTGTAAGTTAACATGTCCATGTACTTTATTTCGGAATAATCATCATGTCATGATAGATATAGTATAGAATCACTTGTGTATGAATGGTTTTTTGCCGAGTTATAAGGTTTGGTATTTACATGGAGGACGACCTGATATTGTTGCTAGTAGTAGCGGGAGCGTTTTATTGGCAAATATGATAGAGGAACCTAGAACGGAATAAGATGTTAGGGCAACTACAGTTCAAATGGTTAATGATGTTTATAAACAAAAAACATAGAGACGGCTCGGGTTTTGTAAGAAGAACCAAATTTAGAAGCACGACGGTTTTTTTGTATGTTAGACGCAGCGAATCATCCATTATATAGTGGATGTAGAGATAGTCATTCGTCTTTATCATCTTCTAGTAGGTTGATGGGTATAAAGACATATTATAACTTGCCTAAGGATGCAGTTGACGCAATAGCCAAGTTTGTGAGGGATATCTTGTCAGAGGATAACAATGCTCCAGGTTCATATTACAAGATACAAAAAACTTGTGTCGGATCTTGGATTACCGTATCAGGTTATAGGCGTGTGCATCGACAACTGTATGATTTATTGGAGACGCGATGAAACCCGGACGAGATGTTGATATTATCGAAAACCAAGGTATAAAGATACAGACAGTAAAGTTTCGGTACCATACAAGAGGATGTGGTATTTGTCACTAACATATATGTTGAAGAGGTTGTGTCTGTCAGCGAGAACAGCTGCTGCAATGAGATGGCATGCTGAGCATAGATTTGATGGAGGGATTACACATTCTTCTGATGCAGAAGCTTGGTGTCATTTTCAGTCTACAGATCCGGATTTTGCATGCGAGACATGAAATGTCTATCTTGAATTAAGTACATATGGTTTCAACCCATTTGGGAAACATGGTAGATAGTATTCTCTATGGCTAGTCATCCCACATTGATGTCTCTGCATTTTAGTGGTTTTAAGAAGACATTTGCCATCATTTTAGGATCATTTAGATGTCAATATGTTGCAATCCTAGGAAATTCTTGGTAAATTTTCATTTTCATGAAGGTTCGCATTAGTATTCGTATACATATGCATTTTGGAGATTTTTCAGGACTTTCAGGAGTTTTCGGGAAGGATTTGTGAGATTTTAGAAAAGCAGCACTTAGTATGAATTGGACTGGATCTACCTTAGAACCAAGGCAGGATCGATCTCAACACTTGCAGGATCGATCTCAACACTGGCAGGATCGATCCCACTAGCTCTTTTAGATCGATCTGAGATCGATCCCATGTCTCCACCTAGATCGATCTCACCTCACCATCTGGATCGATTTGTGATCGATCCCAACACTTGTCAGGATCGATCCCAGCAGACCTCAGATCGATCCCATCTCAAACCAGTATCGATCCCTCTCTCTCTCTCTCTTTCAACGTTTTTGGTGAAGTCTCAGATGAAGCTAAGGAAGTGCATGGAAGTGAAGCAAGACTAAGAAAAGAGCAACATGAGATCGATCTCACCTTTTTCTGGATCGATCTTAGGCACTCAATGCCTGGATCGATCCCAACCTCAGACACGCCTTAGACACATCTCAGTTGGATCGATCTCATGCAAGCGTTTTCAGCTCGGATCGATCGCGCACTCACCAACTCGAAGTCAAACACGCTCCGACCTGACCAACTCGAATCCGGATACCACCTGAATCAAGGCCCAAGATCCAAGACAATATAAAAGCCCTAATTCGCCTCCATTTGCAGGGAGCTTAGTTTGACTTTCTTTTTTAGGTTTTAGTCTTAGGTTTTATTTTCTTATGTTGTTCTTCATGTTCTTGGTTTAAAACCATATTTCTTTCAAGTTCTTAGTTAATCTTCTGTTTTTCTTTAGCTTTCCTGCTTAGCTTTACATTGTTGCATATCTGGTGCATGTTGATTTACGTTTCAAGCTTTAATCTCCTATTTTAGTTTACTGCTTCATTATTGTTCTTCATTTCTGGGTTTATGTTCTTGCTGTTCTTCATCTGTTTTTCCCAGATCTGCATGTTTACCTTTGAAGTTATGTTTTCTGTTTCATCTGCTTCTACTCCCATGAGTAGTGAGAAGTCATCTAAGTTCCTGAGGATGGGGGTAGATAGACTAGGGTTGATGTTCTGGGTTTACCTTAGTGCCTAAGCTGTTTGATCTTAGATCCTTTCTGTTTCACCTGTTCGTAATGCTGATTGTACTTCTACCCGGAAAGGACTGAAGACCCACCGTTAGGCCCTTCAACACCAGAAGGTGAGTCATTCAAGGTGTCCGGACGTAGGTGACTTCATAGATTTGTTTTCCCCTTCTAAGGCATTAGATGTTGGGAAGCTTATTGACTAGAGTAGTAGTTATTAATGCCTACTAGGTAGTCACCGTCTATGACGGCAATTGATTCTGTGATTACTTTGCTTGAGATTGGTTTCCAAGGAATTGGAATTTATTGTATATGTAGCTACTGTCTAGGGGTTAGCTCATTGTATGAGGTATGTTAGGTGCTTAGGTAACCCAGGATAGATCCTTAGTCAATTACCCTATGTCCTCAGGAACTGCTTTACATTGCTTGCACCTTTCACTCTCTTTGCATTTACTCTGTTTTTACTTTCAAGTCTTTCATGATTCTTTCTGTCTTTATGCTTTTTATGTTCATTGTACTTAGGAACTTTTAGCAACAACCCCTTGTAACACTTAGCTTGACTTTTAAGCATCCATTGCATCCAGATTGTTTAGTACATTCCCATTATGGATTGACAAACCCATCTATACTACAACGATGGGTGATTGATACCCAATAGGACTTTAAAACCCTATTATCACCATTCCCATCATGGTTCAAGAAGGAGATAATGGGGAAACACCCTAAAATCTTTGAGAAATCCATAAAGGAGGGTGAAGATCAAGGAATGTTGGTACCAAATGATGAATGCAATGCCATACTAGCAGAGAAGCAAGAAGACCCTGGATCATTCACTCTATCATGTTCATTAGGTCCATTGACCTTCAACAGATGTTTATGTGATTTAGGAGCATCCATCAACTTGATGACTCTCTATGTTTCCAAGAAGATGGGGTTTAATGAATATAAAGCATCCAACATATCTCTGATTTTAGCTGACAGATCCATCAGGAACCCTCATGGACTTTTGGAGAACTTACCCATTAGGATTGGGAATGTAGAGATACCCACAGATTTTATGGTGTTGGATATGGACAAAGACCAAAAGATCCACTAATCTTGGGAATGCCATTCTTAGCTACAGTTGGAACTGTGATCAATGTCAAGAAAGGCAACATCAGGTTGAACGTGGGGAATGGTCCAAAGATGATTTTCAACATCAAGGACAAGACAAAGAAGCCTACAATCCAAGGTCAGCAATTCTCTATCAAGGAGATGAATGAGGACAATCATGAAGATGTGTACTCAAGCAGTGACCCATTGGAGTATGATTTGATGAAGGACCAAAACAAGTTTTTAGTGCATACAGAAGACTTTGGGGTTCAAAGAACCAGGTGCACAAGTTTCTGTAGAGTTAGAAGAAACCAGAAAACTGGGGATAGCAAGTGATGAGAGAGAACTGTCCATTTCAGAAAAAGAGATTTTGAGCTCGAACACTAGCTTGAGCATATCCCACTTCAGGAATAACTAGGGACCAGTTTGAGCGAAGCATACCTGCGCAACCCACTTCAGGCACAACCTACTCTGAAAAGAGTTTTGAGTTTCGAACCCCAACAATGGATCTCAAGATGGGTGATAAAGTGTATCTGCTCAACCCAATGCTCGAACACTATTCAAGAGATGTGAACCCAAAATCCTCAAGGAACTTCATAATCAAAAAGATTCTACCTGATGGAGCAATCATACTTGTTCTAGAACCTAATAAGGAGTCAAAAGTTAACTACCAATCCAACCCAATCAATGGTGGTTGGATACGTCCAGGAAGAAAACCTAGTGAAATGATCTTGGTTCTCCTTGGAGAATCGTCTCAGGGTCAAAAAAATTAAAACAAGAAGTTAAGCTTTGTGATTTTAAACAAGCTCACTTGGGAGGAAGTCCTATGTCTATCCCTATATATAGAGAATTTTAAATTCATGTTTGGTGTTTCTTTTGACGCATTTAAGTTTTTGTTTGGTTTTGGTGTTTTAGGTACCACCAATCATGATGTGGACACTTGGTATGGGAAAAGAGGAAAGCAGGGTCAACTTAAGGAAGTTACAGGCGAGCCCGAAACACGTTTTTGATCGAGCCCAAACTTTTCACATCGATTCGGGCTGATCACATTGCGCATTCAACACCCAAGACCCAATAACTCGATCAAATGAGCCCGATCAGCCACCTTCTTCAACTCAACCTGAATATAGTACCACTCCAACCCTTTTTTATTGTATATACCATAGCATATTTTCCATTTGTTGTTGCGTTTTGGTCCTAACTTCTCCTTCGAATTTTTATTGCACAAGTGACTGTGTAATTTAAGTTTGGGGGAGAGGTTAGGAGGTACTGATCATGTTTACTTATTTTCTTATTTCAATTTTGCATCTAAGGCATACAAAACCCAAAATATTAAAAAAAAAATCAAAAATCGTTTTCTAAAAACAGAGTGTTCATATAGTTTCATTTAGGTTGTTAGGATTATAAGTTTGTCATCTACATCTGCATAGGGAACTAGGATGATAGTAACCTTGTAAGTGTGCTATTTTCTTAGGTAGTATCAATACTCTGGTTATTAGTTGTCTAATGCATTCTGATTAAAACAGAAGTAAGCCTGCACCATACTTGGAATGTGAAATTGCATGATCCTTTCTTTTCTGAAGCATGTTGTGATATGAAGTTTACCTCTGTTTATTAGAACCTAAAATTGACATATAATTATCATGTTTGTGTGCTGGATTTGAACTCATGGATAGCATATACATATTTGGATTATCTTCTACCATTTTACCACTCTTGTTAATCCAAGTAGACTTCCCACCCTTGAACCTTGCCTTCTTTCAAGCCATGAAATTATTACTGAGTGTTAGGTCCAAGCTTTTTGGACTAGATAGGATTAGGTGGGGTTTGATTATGGGTATTGGGGTTGGTTTGAACAAGGGAGAAAGACATGTGGGAAGCTGGTAAAAGAAAGGGTATAGTTATGAACTTTAGGAGAGGAAAAGAAAAAGAAAACATAATGGTCTAGTAAAAGGTTTGGGGGAAAAGGATATGATAAGTATGGTTAGTGCAGAAACAGAAAAAGAAATGACAAGGAAAGGAAAGGGTAAAAACCCAAGAAGTTCATAAAAAATGAAAAAAGTCAGAAACCATAGGCACTGAAATTAGGAAGTTCTCAAATCCGCTAGAAATCAAATAAAAAAGAACCATCTCCTAAGAACTATTAAGGGGAAGATGGAAAAAGGGGGGAAATGTGAATGACTAAGATCACTTTGAGATTTGAAAGGGTAGCATTAGGGTCTCCTACCATGTTTAGAATCAGGAAATTTTAGTTTCAGTAACTTCGGGTAGATGATATTATGTTCTTGTATGCATCTAAGTACTCTTAACTTTAGCATTCTGCTAAAACTCATTCCCTTTTTGAGAGAACCATGTTCTGAAATGTTAGCCAATGCATAAAGGGGTCATTTTTATCCCTTAACCAGTCCCTTAGCCAAATGAGTTCAATGAATTTGCATGATTTGATCTACGGTTTTTGTTTAATGAATGTTAAAGAGGTAACTGGATTTGAATGCATTGTGGAAGTTGGAACTGATCTGTAATTGAGCTTTGATGAGTATGGCTAAAGTTTTTAAGTAGGATGATATTGGTCTACATCTTGAACTAGTAACCTAGACATTGATATTCCCTATTTTATCAACATGTTTTGGTTCTGAGTTCCCATTTTCAAACTTCTCTTCAAGGCTTCTAAATTACTTGCTTGAGGGAAAGCAAGGATTTAGTTTGGGGGAGTTGATGTCTCTGCATTTTAGTGGTTTTAATAAGACATTTACCATCATTTTAGGATCATTTAGATGTCAATATGTTACATTTCTAGGAAATTCTTGGTAAATTTTCATTTTCAGGAAGTTTCGCATTAGCATTCGCAATCGCATACATATGCATTTTGGAGATTTTTCAGGACTTTCAGAAGTTTCAAAACATTATTGAAAATTTGGATAAGGAAAAGGAAATGCACGAGATGGAACTAGCTAAATGAAAAAATCGGACCAACTTCCTTAATTCAAGCCAAAGGAGTTTTCACGTTAGGCCAAATCCACTTCGACCTTAGATAAATTCGCCTCAATGATCTAGCCCAAAGCATCATCAAGCCACAACCGCTTCACTTCACCTCGAGCTACCTGGCTCGATCACACGAGAGCCCAGCTCGAGCTGCTCCTTCACGCCTCAATCACTGGCTCGGTCCCCCGAGAGCCCACCTCGAGCTGCTTCAATTTCCGACTCGATGACCCAAATTAAAACCACCCAGTTTCGGGTTAAGGAGAATCATTTAGGATTTTTAGACGTTTTGTCTTTTCGCTTTTTTAAGGCTTTTCTGAAATACGATGTAAGCCCTAAAAACGTCTCTTTTTGGAACTAAGTTTTATTTTGTTGCCATTTTGGGTTTTGTTCTTAGGTTTCTTTCTCTCTGTTTTTCCTTTGTTATTCTTGATGTTCAAACCCGTAATTCTTATTAAGTGTATGTTTAGCTTCTGATTTCTTCATTTTCATGCTTAAATTAAGGTTGTGAACTTTGGTGCATGTTGATCTACTGTTTTATGCTTCTAATCTTGTTTTTTTCTTGACCAACCATTTTTGGGTTTTGTTACTATTTCATTAGAACTATGTTTTTTGGGGTTGGTGTTCTTACTGTTTTTCATCTTCATCTCATGCATCTTTGATTTTCCATCTTGATCATCATCCTCTGGTTTTTCTGACTTTGTTGTTCTTACTGTTTTTCATAGTTTGACTTTTGATCATGATATTTGGTTTTGAAGTTATGTTTTCTGTTTTTCCTGATTTTATACCCACCATGTGTACTGAGTAGTTACCATAGGTTCCTGAGGATGGGGTAGACTGGTGTTGATTTCCTGTTCTTCCTAAATGCCTAAGTTTGATTGCTTATAGATCCCTTCTGTTTCACTGCTCTTCATACTTATTTCTTTCTGATCAACTGAAATATAATATTAGATCATTTCAGCATCCAAAAGGTGTTTGATGAAATGTTTAAAGATGGTGATTTCAGAAATTTGCATACCTAGTCTAAGAGATTAGATGTTTAGGGTGCTTATTGGATTTAGCAGTTTGGTTCTTCATGCCTGCTAGGTAGTTTACCGTTAACGAGAGTTAGGTCTGGTGATTTCTTAGGTTGAAATCATTTATCAAGAGATTGGACTTGGTTGCTTATGAATCTGCTATATAGGGATTAGCTCGTTGTTTGAAGTGTGTTAGGTGTCTAGAGAGTAGAGGGAGGATTACTAGACAATTACCCTCATCCTTAGGAACTGTTTCCCCTTTTGATTGCATTTTACCCCATTTTCTCGTTTGCTTTCGTTTTACTTGTTGTTTACACTTATGTCATGTTTCCTGTTTTTATTGATGCATGTTAGTAATTATGTCTTGTTTCATGTTTTACTTATTGCATGGTATGATCATTTAAGACTTTTTAGAATAAAACCCATCTTTTTGTTTGGCTTGAATTAGTAGTTTCAATTGCATCTAGAGTGCTTAGCAACACACCCATTTGGATTGACACCTATCTATACTACAATGGCATGATAGTGTGATAGGAATTGATACACTTTCACACACGTAATGGTTCGTGGTTACTTCTCGAACAAATCTGAATATGAAATAGAATCTCATAAACAAGAAGAGTATTACAAGTGGCTACAATATTTGGTAAGTTTTTATTTAATTGCTAATAACAATAACATTTTTCCACATATTTTAAAATTTTACAAATTTATATATGTCTATAGATGCGAGAGGAAACATCTACTGGGCGAATGTTTCCCACCTGGTTACTTGAAATCGGGAGAGGGTCGAACAACAACGTTACGTCCTACCCAAGATATTGCACTAGAGGATTCACATTCAAGGTTCAAAAATAGGGTAGGGAAAGGACAACATTAAACCATGGCATATCGTCTACTTCCGGAGATGTTGTGTATTATGGCATTCTTCGAGAGATATTGAAGGTCTGATACTCATGGATGTTGAACATGTGATGTGTTGTCTTCATGTGTGATTGGTATGTTCCAACTGATGGTAGAGGTGTTAAAGTAGACAAGTTTGGCGTAACTTCAATTAACTCCCGCAGAAAACTTGGGAAGTATGACTTTTTCATTCTTGCTTCACAAGCACATCAGGTACAATCTTAATTAGTATTGTCTTGATTCAATAAAATATCATCCATCAGTATAACATACTAATTGTCAACAAATGTGCAGGCATCTTACATTAGGTACCCACACATCTCAGGTAGGAACGATCCTTGGATAACGGTAATACAAGACAATCCTAGAAGAATGATAGAAGGCGTTTATAAGCATGAACCACTACATCCAATTGAAAATGGTTCACTAGCTGAGATTTAACCTTCTATGGACGTCAATCTTGTGGTGGACTTCACATTGTTCAGTGATTTAGACGTCGTTATACATGACATAAACGAGGAGTTCGGTGACGAATTTCAAGATGACATGGATTCATCTCTTTCAAATTATGCGTCATCATCTGAGTAGATTGATAATAATTTTATAATTTTCTCTTTATTATTATTATAATGTTTTTATATATACATCTATGATGTTGTTATTGATTTTTTTATAATTATCTATACACTGATGGATTACTGACGGACGACCATACATCCGTCAGTTACTAGATAATTTTTTTAAAAAAACGATGGATAAAACGTTTTCATAAGAAATTAGATTAATCATCATTAAACCATACAAAATATGAGCCAAGGTTATTTTTAAGATTATAATTATGAATTTCTAGTATGTATGAACTTACTGACGTATTACTAACGGACGACCCTAAACCCGTCAGTAATCTGTCAGTAAATTCATATTTGAGGTTTGATATCCTAAACGTTTGTGTATATTTGGGGTTTGAAACCATAAACTCTAATTATGAATAAATTGATATAGTTTTATATTTGTAAATAGTTCTGAATAATTATTCAACCATTTTGACAAAAAATACATAAACACATGTTGTTTATAATCGAAAGTGTTTATGAACTTATATTATGATAAATCGTAACTTCGAGATAATAAAACATGAAAACATGAAAATTGTGATTGTGTTAGGTTATTAATACATTATGATATGAAATGTGTTACCAATTGTAAATAATTGGAACCCTAATCACCAATAACAAAAAAAATAAAACCCTAAATGAATCCCTAAACCAATTTTTACAATTTCTGACGGATTACTTACAGATCGTTATGAAGACCATCAGTAATCCGTCAAAAACCCATCTCGTCAGTTCTTGAGATTTTCTGACAGATTACTGATGATCTTCATAAGGATTTGTCAGTAATCCGTCATAAAATCTAGCTAATCACAGGGCACGCATTTCTAATAGATTACACCCGTCACAAACCAGATCCGTCAGTATGCCATCAAAAATACTGACGGCATACTAACAGAACTAAGGTTTTGCCGCGTTCCAACTTCCCGAAAAATTTGGAAACCTGCGATGTTCATTTTTTGTATTTCTGATGGGGACCTAACGGATTTGTCCGTCAGTTTGTCGGATTAATATCCAAAAACCAAACTCTCTTTCTTCATTTTTCACGAAAAAAACCAAAAAAGCTTCAAAATCTCCCAAAATCATCATCCTTCAACCGATCAAATGGTTAATCCAAACTCTATGTAAGTATATTAGGTAGATTTAAGTGGTTTTTGAAGTTTTGAATGAATTTAAACTATTACTTTAGGAGATTTGAGAAGTTTAGGGATTTGGTTAGGTTTTAGAAAGGTTTGAGATTTTGATTTAGAAATGTGTTTTGTGATGCTTAGAAATGTTTAGGGTTATGTGTTTTGTGATATTTAGAATATTTAGGGTTTAGTTTTGTGTTTTATGTTTGTGATATTTCAAAATGTTTAGGATTTAAGGTTTTGTGATGTTTCGAAATGTTTAGGGTTTTGGGTTATGTTTTGTGATATTTAGAAATGTTTAGGGTTTAGGGTTTTGTGTTTTTTGTTTGTGATATTTAGAAATGTTTAGGGTTTAGGGTATTGTTTTTTGTGTTTTTGATATTTAAAAATGTTTAAGATTTAGGATTACGATTATTTCTAAAATTTTATTTTATATATGTTTAAGGAACAATATATGAATAATAATACAAGTTTTTCAAATTTACATTTAAAATACAATAATTAAATTAAAATAATACCAAATTATTATTTGACTTTTTAAATTTTTAAACTAATATCAAATTTTAATGACCGTAATTTTACTAATTGCGGTCATTTTAGGTTTCGGGACAGGACTTTTAGCGATACTATGGCTCTGGGAAAGGAACGTCCTCCACAGTTCCGTCCACATCGGTTGAGCCGATGGGTTTTAGGAAACCACCATCGCCACCCTAGCATCCACCACCCGAGCAGGATCTGCAGGACCGCAGCATCTACCGCGGATGCCGATCGAGCAGCTACTGCTCCAACCGGGACGGAAGCGGTTGCCTTTTCTAGATTCCTCTTGCAGGGAAGGGACAACGTGGTTTCCCGCTTCGAACAACGGGATCACGAATTGCATCATGAGATTGATGCACAATCTTCTGCGCGTCGCCCACTCCAAGTTCGTAGATATGCCTCCCGAGGATCGGGAGTATTGGTTTTACTGACTTGCGGTAAGAATCTTATTTATGCTGCATTTATTAAATATAAAGTCAAATTAAAAGTTACTAGCTTTAAATTTGTTTTCGTGTAGCTTGAATACAACCGGAGCCATGCAATAACCAGTCTCGTGAAGAAAGAGTTCAAGAGTAAAGTAGGCAAAGTTTTCAGCAACCAAACCTACTTCGGGAATGATACATGGATGAAGGAAGGGAAGAAACATTATGGCATGTCTGATGGACTCCAACAAGACTACATCACCTATTGGAGTAAAGAAGGGACACATGGGTTATCCGTCACAAACAGGGGAAACCGACTGAGCCAACGTGATGGAAGGGGGATCGCTACGACGAACTCTGGTGCGAAGAGTTCATACACCCCGCAGCGAGATCTGGTATGTAGGACTTAGAATAATAAATTTTAAATTTCAAATAAGTTTAAATTTTAAGTTTTTAATATTAATCAGAGACGTAAGACTTGCCATGATCCAACGCCGCTTGAAATTATAGAGGATCTTCACACCAACAAGAAGACATGAGAGATTCAAGACTCGCGTGTTCGGGAGTTGGTCGAAACGTCTAGAAAACGTTTCTAAGAGATCTTGTCTTCTCAGCCGACACCGGATGAAGACATCCCCTTGGACCTCATGTATGAAGTTGTCTCTCAGGTAAGGAATGTTTAAATTAAATTACATACTATTTCATATTGTCTATAGTAATACAATTTTTTTTTTTTTTGAGGAGACGAAGAAGTCGAAGGACCGCATGTTCGGGTTCGGGAACATGGCTGGCTACAGCTTTTCTGGATCGGGATCCTGAGCTACAAGGGATCCTATTAGAGAGGAGAAAATGAGGAGGAATGACAAGAAGTTGGCGGCCGTCAAACACCAAATGGAGGAGATGAATGTTGCACAAGAGGAGCGCGACGCTCAAATTAGAAAGATGAAGGAAGGTCAATTGAGGATGCAAGTTGAGATTCATGCGAAGATGGATGCGTTTATGGATCATATATCATGACGGTACGGTCCTGGGGGTTCTTGAAAACATTTTTTATTTATGTCTATTTTAGAATTTTATGAATATTTGGAATTTTAATTTTATGAATACTTTGGATTTTAGTTTTATTAATATTTTAAATTTTATTTTATAGTTATTTTAAAAATATTTTAAATATTATTTAATTATTTACCATTAAAAACATTTTTTAAAATGTTTTTTAATGCCCGTCAGTAATCCGTCAGTATTTGTGACAGATTACTGACGGAAAACTAACGGGTTGTAACCATGGACTCTATCCGTCAGTCTGCCGTCAATATATTTCCGTCAATAAATCTGTCAGTATTTGTGACGGATTACTGACGGATATTTACTTACGGAAAACTGACGGTGTTATAACTTATGGACACTATGATAGAAGGCGCTCTAGAGCGTTAAGCACTACAACCATTGTGAAATGGTTCTTTAGCCGAGATTCAGCCTTCTATGGGCATCAATCTAGTGGTGGATTTTACAATATTTGACGATTCGAACGTCGGTGTACATGACTTAGACGATGAGTCTAGTGATGAATTTGAAGATAATGCGGATTCTAATCCATCAGATTATTCATTGTCTTCCAAGTAGATTTTTATGGTTTTTTAATATTTATGAACAATTTGATATGTGTTCATTTTATGAATATTATGTATAACTGTATCGTTATGTAGACATTAAAAAAATCCAAGTTAGTAGAAAATTACTAATGAATTGCAAGTCAGAAACAGAAAATGTTCTTACATACCATATTAACATTGCAAAAATACATATTATCAAATAATATTATTACATACATATATATATATATATACATAAATATATATATATATTATATTTACTGACGGATTCCTAGCGGAATAGGGATATCCGTCAAATTCCGTCAATATTAAACATATATATATATATATATATATATTATAATTACTGATGGATTCCTGATGGATTTTCTAGGATCCATCAGTGATCCGTCAATATTCATGACATATTAGTGATGGAATACCCTAATCCGTCAGTAATCGGTCAGAAAATACATATTTAGGGTTTGAATCCCTAAAACATATGATTTTAATTTTAAAAATGTTAACAATCATAGTAAACATACTAATATATGAGTTGATTGATGTTTCATACTTATAATCAATTTTAAAAATAATTTTAATAAAATGTTACAAAAACATGTTTTATATTTGAAAGGGTTTGTAACGATATATGATGTTAAACTCTGAAGTTCAAAAACGCAAAACGTATATTTACGAATTGTCAATTGAATGTAGTTACTAATACTTTATGGACACGAAATCCTAATCATTCATCTAAATGAGTAACACTAATCATTTAAATCAAAACACTAAATCCTAAATCAATCTTTAAATCATATCTTCTTGTTATTAACGGATTACTGACGGATGTAGGGTTATCCGTCAGTAATTCGTCAGAAAACCTACAACTTTTGGCGCGTTTCAGATTCCCAAAAAATTTGAAACATGCAAAAATTCAATTATTTTTGGATATTGACGGATTACTAACAGATTCGTCCGTCAGAAAATCCGATATTAAACCATACCCAAACTCTTCTTTTTCCCTATTTTTACGAGTTTAACAAACCCTAATTGGAAATTTGGAGAATCAAGCGGCAATTTCAACCTCTTAAATTCATTCCAATCCATACAAATGGGTGATCCAAGGTTATTTTAGGGTTTAGGATTAGTTTTAGTTGATTTGGTTGGTGATTTTAAGAATTTTGGTGTTTGTTGGTTTTTTTGGGGTTTTGGGGATTTGTAGATTTAGGGTTGAAATCGTTTAGAAAATGTTAAGTTTGGTTATTTGTTTAATTGATGGAATGATGATTTTGTTGAATTTTTGGAAATTTTAGATTTTTGGTGATTTTGGTAAGATTTTAGATTTTGTAATGAAATTGTTGTTTTAGGGTTTGATGATTTAGGGTTTGGTGATTTTGAGTTTTATTAAGGCGTCCCGAACTTACACTAGCCACATCTATACGTGGAAGAATACATGGTACACTGAGGCGAAGAAGCACACGGGGATGCCTAAAGAAGTCTTGGAGGGGCTTCGTCAAATATTTGGAGGAACAAAGACCAAAAAGAAGTCAGAGACCAACAAGCAGAACCGATATAGTCCACGAGATAGTAGGGGGATCTCGACTACCAACATTGGTTCCAAGAATGCGGTCACTCGAGCCGCTGAGATGGTATAAAAACCTTTTAAATATACCAAACTTAATAATTGAATATTGAATCTAATTTTTATTCACATTTTAAAATAGGAGCGTGAGACTAGCCATCCACCGACGTCCATCGAGCTTATGGAGGACATCTACACGAACAAGAAGATGGGCCAGGTACAAGATCCGCTTGTCCGAGAGGTTGTGGAGACGACAAGGACACTAATAGAAGAGCGGGCATCTCAGGAATCTATTGATGGTGGCGACCTCCCTCTCGATACCCAGTATGAGATTCTGTATCATGTATATACTATCTAAATTACATTATAAAATATTTCATGTCAACAATGTCTTAACATAATGATTTGTTTTTTTTGTTTCTTGCATACTACGAAGAAACAGAAGGGGCCCATGTCAGGGCTTTGGAACATGGCCTCCTACTGTTTTCCAAGATTCTCTCAATCGAGGGATCCATATCGAGACGAGGAGATGAGGCGGAAGGACAGAGCTTTGAAGGCCATGCAGCAGTAGATGGTTGAGATGCAAGTCGCGCAAAAAGAGCAAGAAGCTCATATCCAAGCTCGCCTCGAAGCCTAGCTCAAGGCCTAACAAGAGCAGACGCAGGCTCGGATGGAATCCCAGATGAAGGCTCAAATGGACGCGTTCATGGCGTATATGACTCAGCCGTACCCACCACCACCACCACAGTAGTTTAGGTTTTGTTTTTAAATTTTTATCGTTTGTATCCAATTTTTGATATATTTTTTGTTTTTGTATATATTTTGCAAATTTTAATTTTATGAATATTTTTAGAATTTTAATTATTAATTAATAAATATAAATAATGATTAATTTATAAATATATTAATCAAATTATTATTTGATTAATTTTTAATTTAAAAATATAAGATCCGTCAGTAATCCGTCTGTATTATTGATGGAATTAATTGACGGACATAATCCGTCAGAAATCTGCCATCAGAAATGCCTTCAGGAATCAGTCAGTAATACTGACGGACTTACTGATGGAATACTTATTGACGGGTACTCTGTCAGGAATTATCCGTCAGTAAGTCCGTCAGGAATATTGACGGATTCTTTATGGATTTTGCATTATTGACGACCTAGTACTGACGGACAATGTATGTCAGATTTCTGTCACGAATGTCTATTTCTGACGGATTCGTGACGGTTTTGTCCATCAGTTCAGATGTATTTTCTTGTTGTGATAGGAAGTGGAAGAAGTGGTATGCGATCACGTGTAAACTAAATGAAGAAGACAAGAGTGAATGGTACAGAGTAACCAACCATCTTTGGTGCCATATGTTCAAAGAATGGCTTTCTCTTGTGCTCTACATCACTATCAAGACATGTTGTCAAACTCCTAATGCTAAAGAGTCTTCGACGAATCTCAGGCGGACCCTTTCCAAATCTTGGGTGAGTGTTTCTACGCGAACCAAGTCCAACGTTACAATAACTTCCGCGATTCGTTAGTCTCAAATGATTGAATCCAGTCTCAGGTTAGTTGCATGCTGAATCACAAGCAAGACTGGTTTAATGGTTACCAATAACCTAATCCAAAAAAAAAACTAGCACTTGGTGTACAAATATAAAATTGGACCCTTAAAAAATTGCCCTAAAACCGGGCCAATTAATTTTGGACCCTGAGTCTAAGTTACAATTCACTTTCACTGATAATGTGTATCATTCACGAGCTAGATTCGTGATTTATAACAGTTTATGTGGATGATTTATAACAGTTTGACGTGAATAATCCACAATTCATTTTTAGAGATGTGTGATTCACCAATCACGCGCCTGATTCACGATTATTTCATCACTCACAGTTAAAACTGATGGAAAAAAGATGAAAATTATGTAACGAAAACCTATTATTCTTTGACTACAAGCAGTGGTGGAACCAGTTTGAACCTTGGATTATTGGGGATAACAGGAAGGATTTTAAACCAAATGATCCAACAAATTTTTTTGTATGTTCTACTAAAAACAAAATTTATCTAATTGATAGTAGCCAATTAACACCTATACATCTAGTTCGCCACGGACTACAAGCGTGGTTAAAAACAAATGAAATAAACAAAAAGAAAATATACTTTTTCTTTTTCTACATCTCATACTTCCAAAAAAAATGAGAAGTAATTAAAAGAGAATTATCAGTATTAAAAAATAAATTAACTTGTGACAAGAGCATTTTCATCACAAAATAGTTGTTAACAAAACACAAAAAGTAACCAGTTTTAAATTAAATATCACAATATACTTTATAGTTAACTAGAAAAAAGACCTTATTTACTAAAATTCTCAAAAATATATGGTTGAAAGAAAAATATTTGTAATTAATAAAGTGCCAAAAAATTTACATATATTTGTTATTTTATTTAGGCTCAATTTTATGAAATTGTACTTTATGAGAGAAGTATTTATATTTTAAGTGACTTGTGCTTTTGTTTTATTTTATAGAGAAAATAGTATATTTCTCTCTCTATTATACCCTTATTTTTCTATATAATTACACTCTACTCTTTTCTCTCTCCTTACATGTGTCAGATTTTCTCATTTGCTTTTTTTTCTTACCTCCAATTTTTAAAAACCAATTACTTGAAAATATATATATTCAAAAAAAACTAAAAATTATACCCAAATTTTTAATTTTTTATACTCTATAAATAGACACTTGTTTTGTTTAATTTGGACACAAGAAAAAAAACAAGTTTCATGACGTCTATGTACACAACACTTACATGACGCTAGTTATTAGATGTACACAATGATTATTCAGTATGTGTATAATGTCGTATACCATTCAGCATGTGTATAACGTCATGTACATGATGTTTGTGTGTACAACCTCACGTATCATGCAACATGTGTACAGCGTTACGTACACAATGTTCTGTACACAATGCTTGTGTACATCGTGCTAATTATTAAATGTATACATCCAATAATTAGCATGATGTACACAACTATCGTGTACACACATAAGCATCGTATACATATCATTGTGTACGTGATGCTATATACATATTGCATGATATACAACGTTGTACATAGACAGCATCATCATTGCACATAGACTGCACTGTCATTATGTACGACTGCAGTATCATTGTGTACATCTAATCATTAGCATGATGTATACAAGGATCATGTACAGATAATCCTGCATGTGTATAACGTCATGTAAGTGATGTTTGTGTGTACAATATCGCGTATCATGCAGCATGTGTACAACGCGTACACATCATTGTGTACGTGATGGTACGTGTTGCAACGTTGTACATAGATTGAATCATCATTGTGTACATCTACTAATTATACGTCCATTGTACACGACATTGTACATAGACTGCATTATCATTTTGTACGACTGCATTATTGTTGTGTACATATAATCATTAGCATGATGTACACAAGCATCGTGTACACATTATTGTGAACGTGATGGTACATGTTACATGATACACAACGTTGTACATAGACTGCATCATCATTGTGTACATCTAATAATTATACGTCCATTGTACACGACATTGTAGATAGAAGGCATTATCATTGTGTACGACTGCATTATTGTTGTGTACATATAATCATTAGCATGATGTACACAAGTATCATGTACATATTCATTGTGTACCCGGCACTATATACATGTTGCATTATACACAAAGTTGTACATAGATTGCATCATCATTTTGTACACTCGAATAATTAGTATCACGTACACAAAGCGTCGTGTACACAAAGCATCGTGTACACAAAGCGTCGTGTACATAAAGCATCTTGTACACAGACGTTATGAAACTTGTTTTTTGTGTCCAAACAAAAAAAAAATGTCTGTTTATAGAGTACAAAATATATAAATTTGGTATACTTTATATTTTTTAAAAAATATATATATTATCAACTAATTAATTTTAAAGATTGAGGAGGAAAAATAAAAACATCACATCAATACCACTCTTTTTTCTCTCTCACTTTTTCAAGGACAAAATGGTTTTTTGTACAAAGTGAAAGTGCACTAAGATGAAAGGAAAGCACAAAGTCCACTAAAGTGAAAATACTTTAGGACAAAGTACACTTAAATGTAATTTATTCTTTTATTTAAATCAACTACACATTAATGAATGTTTTAGGAATTTCGAATTGAGAGGAACTTTTTTAAAGAAAGATCATTTTCTCTCCCAGTCAAACTCTCTAACCAGTTAATGAAGCTTTTACTGCACCAGCTCAAACTACGCACGTCCTAGGTCCTGTAGGAGACACACCAGTCACAATCCAAACTTCCTGGAGTGGTAAAAGGGAGATGATGTGGTTAAGTCTTGGCTACTAGGATCCTTTTCAGAATACATCCTAAGCATAGTAGTAAACTGTCTAACAGCTCATAAAGTGTGGGTAGCTCTGGCTAAGCATTTCAACAGAGACTCATCTTCTAGGTTGTTTGAGCTGCAGAGAAAGCTTTAAACCACACAAAAATGAGAGAAGAAGATAGCTGATTCTCTTCTAGAAGTGAAAACTCTATGTGACTAGCTTTCATCCATAGAGAGTCATGTACCAGAAAACATGAAGATAATTTGTTGTCTTACAGGGTCTTGGAAGAGAGTATGAACCCATCAAAAATACCATTGATGGTTCAATTGACAGTCTTCCAAAACCATCGTTTGAAGATGTTGTCCCAAAACTTACAAACTTTGACGATAGGATCCAAGCTTACGCCTCTGAAGTTGTGTCACCTCATCTTGCCTTCAATATTGTCAGAACAGAGAGCCAACAACAAGTCAACAACCATTCTCATCACATCAGCAACCATTTCCTAGTAGAGGAAGAAGATATGGTAGAATTAGTACAACTAAAGGACGAGGCTACACAACCAGATGCTGAGGTTTCCCACAGCAAATAACCAGATCCACTAGCTAATCCTCTGGCTCAAAAAGTTCATTTGGTGAAGAAACCAGACCATTTTGCTAGCTCTGTGGCAAACCTGGACACCAAGCCTTAAAATAGTGGCACAAATTTGACTATGCCTATCAACTAGAAGATGTGCTAACTGGAGCATAATGGTATCCATACACAATAAAAACAACACACATCACCAACTCTCAACATAACCTTCAAAAATTAGTTAAAATAAAAGTTTGAAATGTAATATATGATTAAGGACATATGTGTTATTAAAAAAACTATGTGGGTGCTACTGGTTATAGGATTTTAATGGATTTTGAAATCCAAGTGAAATAAAGTATTATTGAAATAATGATTTTAAAATTCTTTTTGAAATCATGTGTTATTTTTTAGTGATTTGTAAATACTAGTTGAAATCCAGTGTTTTTCGTTTAATGATTTGATATTGAAATTCAAATTCCACAAGGATTTGGAAATATTTTAAAGTTAAAAATACAAAAGACCAAATTCAAATATAAATCATGTTATTTCAAAATCTAAAAATTTAAAAATCCATAGATTTCTCAATTCTCATGAATTTATAATCCATTAAAATACCATAACCAATAGCACCCCTAAGCCATCAAATTTCCAATTTGAAGAAAATTTAAATTATTTATTTATTTGTATGGTGTTTTAATGGATTTATAAATCCCTAAGAATTTGAAAATCTATGGATTTTAAAATCATTGGATTTTGAAATATTATGATTTAAGGTTGGATTTGATCATTTGTATTTGTAATTTTAAAACACTTCCAAATCCATTAACATACAAAGTGGATTTTGAAATCCAATAATAAATTGTTGGGATTTTAGAAATCCATAGCCTTAATCCATATCAGTTTCTGATGAATAA
>OVBE01004970.1:0-22684 GCA_900406425.1 Iberis pinnata | reverse complement strand
AATTTCAGTTTCCATGATTGAAATCTGCTCCATGTAACATATCAGGCAATGTATTCAACAGGTCATTGAAGCTCTTACCAGACCATCCATTATGTGTCTTCAGACTAAACAACGAGACAATGGTGTTTACTATGGTTTGCGCAACTTGGATACAAAGGTGATTCAGCATCCGCTAACTTTGCTAGGAACTCGTCTCTATCGTCTCACCTATGTCATTGTTATTAGCTAATTCTTTATCAAACCTCATAGCTGCTTTATACAACCTAATAATTTCATCATTATAGTTGCTGTTGCTTACCACTTCAGCCTCATTATATTTTTCTCCATGATAGTACCAAATTTTTTGCAATTTGTAACTTCCATCCATTCCCCTAGTTACAAGATGAGACACAACTTCACTGCTTGAGTGGCGATCGACATTGCGACAGTCAATGCAGGGGCAGACTATGATATCTATGTCACCAGATGATGGATCAACACAATTGACAAACTTCCAAGCACATCTCTCATAGGCAGGATCAACTCTATATGGAAAAAAGGAAAAAGGTGTTATACTACAAATTAAACACCAACTAAGTTTAATTTGTTCATACTTGTGAAGATGGACCTCTGATTCTCAAGAATACGATTTGATAGATTAACTTTCCACTTCCATAAGTCTCTTTTGTATCTCCGCCGAAATCGCGACTACAACTCCATTGAATTCCAATTCCAGCTTCGCCGAAGGTGAAGAAGTTTCGTTGATTACGGGTTTCGAAGAAAATAAAAAATTGTAGAAGATTAGATATAGAGTTATATAATAAAGTAGCAAATGAAATCTTCTTTTTTGTAGAAATTTTGCTAAGTAAAAAGAAATTAAAAGGCAAGCGTTAAAAAATAAGTAAGTTTTCGCGGGATCAGGTACCGCTTCATAAAATATCAAAATAGCACTTATTACCCGCTATTAAAAATGTTGGCAACCCTCGCGACGTCTACGATAGCACTCCAGTAATTCGCGCTATCGTGGAGTGCTATCAATACTACTTTTTCTTGTAGTGAATAGTCAAAAATATGTTTTATAAAAGCCCTAATTATTGTTGTGGTTGGCAATTGAAACCCAAACTCATTGACCGATCAGATGATTAAAGTAAAATCAAAGCAAGTGATGGTGCTATGGCTCAAGGTTCTATATGATGTTCTTATTAAAAGCCCTAATTATTGTTTTCCATTGGATCAACGCATTTTCTCTACGGTCTTCTCCACTGGTAATTATTACTCAGTCAAACAACTAATTAGATTTGAGTTGATTAGAAGTAAAATCTTGATCTTACTAATTGATTAAACTTTTCATTTTGATTACTAAAGCTAAATAGATAGTTTTGATTGTGTTTTCATTTGAATGTATTTTGCTATCGTGTATCCTTTATCAATTTATGAAACTATGATTCATCTCTTCAACTATTTACAGTTGAAAAACTATGTTTAGCTTTGAAGATTGAAAATGTGAAAGGCTTACAAAATCATTTTCATTTCAAGGTGACTCATTTAGAGCAGCAATATGGAAAATTCATGAGCCATATGGTCAATCAAATTCAGATCATCGTCTTATGATTATAAAGGGTGTCATGATCACTACCTTTGAAGAAAGTAACACAAACATTTTCCTAATAGGTTTCTTTTCTTTTATTGGTTCTCATTGATTCACATAAAGCCACAAAACAAAAGTGATTAGCTTTGTTTTTACATGTGCCTCTCATGTCCAAATTTTCATTTTCTAATAATCTTGCAAACTTAAAATTTGTATAATAAGGAGGACAATACATAAGATTCAGGGAGGTGGCATTGGTAAGTGAATCTATTATCATTACCAAATCCAGAAGCTAAGTGATCTTTTAGCTCTATAACCTTTTTATAAGTTCTTGAATGTGCAGTTGCAGATGTGATGTTGTGGAGGGAAAAGAATGTGAGTGTTGGTATAGTTACAGTGATAATTACATCATGAATGGAGTTTCAAATAAGTGAATCCATGGCGAATGAAGGTTTCAAATTGTTAAGCATCCATGTGAATAAGCTGCTACAAGTCTCTCTGTTTATCATCTCATTCATCGGAAGTGTCATGAATTTACAGAAACTTTGTCATACTGGTAAGTGAAATCTTTCATAGACATTAGACTAAATTAAGCAAGAGATTCTCATTTGATTGCAGTTGGTCCTCGTTATTTTGGCAGGGGTTTTAGTGGTTATGACAGTTCCAGTTTTCTTTGAGAAATACGAGGATTACATAGATGGATCTATAGTGTTCATCCACAACAGAGTTAAATAGATTTCTAAAACTGGATTTTACTTATTTTTCATGGAAGTTGGAGATGTTCGAGGTATTGATATGATCCTGATTCTATTTCTCTTGAATCTTTATCTTTGAATGAAGCTCTTTGCGCGGAGTGACAACTATTTGTTAAGAACACTTTCTGGAACTTGATGGTAATAGAATATGGACGAAATAAATATGAAAATAATGATAAAACAAACAAAAGATGATGATCTTGTTTGAGGATATAATGGATCTCAAAAGACTGCGCTTGTAAGAGAATCCGGAATTATGGTGGTTTGGCTCTCACCACTTCGAATTGTAATGAGTCAATAGTATAAGGGTTTTAAAATGAAAATTGACTGATTTTTATTGATAGATTCGTGCACAATATATAGAAGAACAGAAAGGTACATGCACCTTCTCTTGAAAATAACAAGATAGTTTTAAAGGCTGGAAATTAAATGAAAGCATGCAAGAAGGTAGTTTTGAGTTTAAATTCGAATTTTAATCTCTTTCTAAGTAGAAAAGATTTTTTTCCATCGATTGATCAAGTAATAACTAAGTAACTTAGGCGAAAGTGAATTAGCAAGCATCATTAAAAACCTTTGCATAGAAAACCCATTGGGACAAAACCATGCAAAGGAAAAGAGTGCAAGATAACCACTTAGTTACTTAGTGTATTAACTTGATCTTCTTCTTCATTTGCATTGGTGTAGATGTTGTAGATGTCCCTTGGTGTTGAGTCTCCTAGCGGCGTCCTTTTGAATAAACTTTTGACTCATTTAGCTAACTCTTTAGCCTTAGCTCTAGTGATCACTCCATTCATTACTTTCAAAGCTTCTCCTAAGTCTTGCATCTCCTTTATCTCTTCATCCGTTGAGTCTCCTTGTGAGTATCTTCTTGGAATCACATCATCCTCTCCCACTTGAAAAGGATTTGACCTCAAATCCGAATCTGCAACATAAGGAATAAGATCAGAAACATTGAATGAGTTACTCGCATTTTACTTCCATTGGAGATCAATTTGATAGGCACTGTTGTTGATTCTCCTGGTCACATTGAATGGTCCATCAATTCTAGGCATCAACTTAGACTTCCTTTTAGCTGGAAATATTTCTTTCCTTAGGTTAACCCACACTAGATCACCTTCCTAAAAGATTATCTCCTTTCTTCCCTTATTAGCTTGTTTAGCATATAATATGGTTATATGCTCTATGTTTTGCTTAGCTTTCTCATGTATCTTCTTAACCTGTTCAGTTTTTTCTTTCCATATAAGCTGCATCTTTCACTTAAAGGTAAAGAAATTAAATCCAAAAGAGATAAGGGATTAAATCCATAAACAATTCCAAATGGTGAAAACATTATGGCAGAATGTTGTGCATGATTATAGGAAAACTCAACATGAGACAAACACTGTTCCCAAGATTTTAAATTACTTCTTACCAACGTCCTAAGAAATGTAGATAATGATCTATTTACCACTTCAGTTTGGCTGTCAGTTTGAGGATGACAAGTAGTAGAACATGTCAACTTGGTTCCTAACTTAGCCCACAAAGTTTTCGATAAATGGCTAAGAAACTTGGTATCTCTATAAGAAATTATCACCCTATGAATTCCATGTAATCTCAAAAATTATCTAAAGAATAGATTAACAACATTAACAACATCATTAGTCTTATGGCAAGCTATAAAATGGGCCATCTTAGAAAATCTATCTACAACAACATAAATGGAATCCCTACCAGTTTTAGTTCTAGGAAATCATACTACTAAGTCCATAGAGATATCAGTCCAAGGATGTAATGAAAGAGGCAAAAGAGAATATGAACCATGCGGTTGAACTATAGACTTAGCCTGTTTGCAAATAGCAAATCTAGCACAAATTTACTAAACGTCTTTGCGCATGTAAGGCCAATAGAAATGATCTTGTAAAGCTTTAAGAGTCTTTGTCACACCAAAATGTCCAGCAAGACCACCTCCATGAGATTTGCTGACTAGTAATTCTCTCACATAACCATTAGGCACAAAAGTTTATGATTATAAAACAGGTTATCATCTTGCCTATAATAGTTTTCACTAGCAAAATTTTCACAACTCTTGTAAGGTTCACTAAACTCCTGATCAGTTTTGTATAAATACTTTAACAATTCAAATCCTATGAGCTTAGAATTTAGAAAAGATAGTAGAGTGTACCTTCTGAAAAATGCATCAGCTACTATATTTTCTTTACCTTTTTTTGTACTTAATGACATATGAGAGAGTTTCTATAAACTCTATCCATCGAGCATGTCTTTTGTTAAGATTTTGTTGTCCTTTGAGATGTTTCAGTGAGTCATGATCTATGTGAATGACAAACTCCTTGGGCCAAAGATAATGCTGCCAAGTTTGTAATGCCCTCACCAATGCATAAAGGTCTTTATCATAAGTAGGATAGTTGATTGTTTATCCTCTGAGTTTCCACTAAAATAAGAAATTAGTTTCTTATCCTGCATCAAAACAACTTCAATTCCAATACCAGATGCATCACATTCTATTTCAAAGGTTTTCAAGAAATCTGGTAACATAAGTAAGAGAGAGTAAGTGAGCTTCTTTTTGAGGGTCTAAAATGCCTTTTCTTGAGCTTCTTCCCATTTGAATCCCACTTCTTTCTTAATCACTTTAGTAAGTGGTGCTGATATAGTACTAAAATCTTTGACAAACCTCCTATAAAAACCAGCAAGTCCATGGAAACTTCTTACTTCTCCAACAGTCTTAGGACTTGGCCAATCTTTAATGGATTTTATCTTTTCTTCATCGACTTTAACACCATATGCACTTATTACAAAACCTAAGAAGACAATCCATACAAAAAGTGCATTTACTCAAATTATCATAGAGATTCTTTCCTAAGAACATCTAGAACAGAACTGATATGCATAAGGTGTTCTTCTAGATTCTTACTATAAATAAGTATATCATCAAAGTAAACAACAACAAATACTCCTATGAAGTTTCTAAGCACATGATTCATTAATCTCATAAAATTACTTGGTGTATTTGTTAAAACAAATGGCATAATAAGCCATTCATATAGTCCATTTCTCGTTTTAAAAGCAGTTTTACACTCATCACCTTCCTTCATCATAATCTGATGGTAACCACTTTTAAGATCATTTTTTGAAAAGATAGTGGAACCACTTAACTCATCTAGCATATCATCTAATCTAGGAATAAGGTGGCGATAATTTACAATGATGTTGTTGATGGCTCTACAATCCCCACACATTCTTCATGTGCCATCCTTTTTAGGTACAAGTAAGACTGGTACAACACAAGGACTCATGCTTTCTCTTATGTGGCCTTTGCTCATCAACTCCTCAACTTTCCTCTGAAGTTCTTTAGTTTCAACAGGATTGGTCCTATAGGCTGTTCTATTAGGTAGTGTTTCTCATGGAATAAAGTCTATTTGATATTCTATGCCACAAATTGGTGGAAGACCTTTTGCTGCTTGTTCAGGGAAAACATCACTATATTCCTGCAATGGTTTAGACATACCACTAGGAAGTTCCTGTGCAAGGTTAGTGAAACTTTCAAGAGCTTCTTTATAGACAAATAACAAAACTGGTTTATCTGAATAAAGATTTCATTTAACTTCACCAGGTTTGATATAGAGGCTGGTACTTAGAGGTTTCTCCTTCTCTTTTTCATCTTTAAGCTTCATAAGGACTTGATCTTGATAAATTTGACTAGGAGTTAAAGGTAGGAGTGTAACCTTTCTGTCTTAAAATTTGAATGAGTACTTGTTGGTGTAGCCATTATGTATACTTTTTCTATCGAATTGCCATGGCCTTCTGAACAATATGTGACTTGATCCCATGGGCAGAACATGACACATTACTTCATCTTCATATTTTCCAATAGTAAAAGGCACATTAACTTGATGAGTAACCTGTAGTTTTCCTCCCTCATTAAGCCATTGTAGTTTGGGGTGTTTAATGGTCTTAAGATTCAGCTTCTCAACCATACTTTCACTAGTTGCATTAGTACAACTTCCTCTATCGATGATGAGGCTGCATACTTTGTCTTTAACAAAACATTGTGTGTGAAACAAATTATCCCTTAGCTTTGTTTATCTGGTTTGTTTTGAACACTCAAAGTTCTTCTTGCTACAAGCATTTAACCAACAATTTGTGCTTCTTCTTCTTCTTCTGGTTCATATTCAGATTCATGTTCAGAAATGATGTCTCCATTGTCAAGAAACATGAAAGTATTTTTGCTAGTACATTCTTTTTCCATGTGACACATTCCTTGACATTTAAAACACTGGATACGACTGCTGCCACCATCTGAAGATACTTTTACCTTTGTAATATGGTTTAGGTTCATCTTTGGTTGTAGTAGAGGTTGGCTTGTAGTCTTTGTTGTAAGATGGTTTATTGTCCTTGTAGTCTTTAGGCTTAGTTGATCTAGATGTAAAACTTGGTTTAATAGTTCTTCTTTTATTCAGAATTTAAATCAGCTCAGCCTTGTGTACCATCTCTTCAATATCTAGATAGGACTGATGGTCTAGTTTATGTTGTATATCTCTGTTTAGTCCTCCCAAGAATCTAGACATTGTAACTTCATCATCTTCATTCAAATAAGCTCTAATACGGAGTGTCTCATTTCTTGATAATAATCTCTAACTGAGTTGCTTCCTTGAGTGATCTTTCTTAGTTTGTCTAGTAGTTCTCTGTTGTAGTGATTTGGTACAAACCTTATTCTCATACATGTTTTGAGCTGCTGCCATTTAGCAATTGTAGGATCACCACATCTTCTCTAAGTAATATTCAGATGTTTCCACCATAATAAGGCATAATCACTAAATTCAGAGACATCAATCTTAATTTTGTTAGGTTCATAAGTTCCTTGACAAACAAAGTTGGATTCCATCTTCCTTTTCCAATCTAAATAAGCTTTAGGGTCGTTCTTGCCTTGAAAGGATGGAAACTTGAGTTTGATATGATCAAGTTGTTGTCTAAGAGGATCTCTATTGTTTCTACCATGTCTATGACCTCTCCTACTCCAATATGATCCATGGCTGCCATAATAATAATAATCAGAACGTAGATCATTACGTTATGCTTCTCTAGCTTCTCTTGCTTCTCTAGCTTCTCTTGCTTCTCTAGATTCTCTTGCTGCTCTAACCTCTCTTGCTTCTCTATCAATTATAGCAACTTCTGAAGCTGTAGGAGTATGTTCTAATTCAGAATGAGAAGACTTCCCAAATTCTTCTCTAAGTTGCTGAACAAGTCTTTGTTGAAATTCAAGCATCATTTGTTTGAACTGCTCTATAATCTCTGGAGTAATTATTGTATTTGCCATTATCCTATATCATAAACAAAAAAATTCGCAGTAAACTAGCACAATAACATCCAAAAACAATTTAAAAAAAAAGAAAATAGAACAGAAATCAAAACAGTTCCAGTTTTGTGCAATAGAAGTTGAAGGGTCAAACAAGGGTTCTTCACAAGTCTTAAACGAAATAAAAGGTTTAGAAACACTTAACTTTGATTCAAAGAGGGCTCTGATACCAAATGATATGATCCTGATTGTATTCCCCTTGGATCTTTATCTTTGAATGAAGCTCTTTGCGCGGAATGACAACTATATGTGAAGAAAACTTTCTGGAACTTGATGGTAATGGAATATGGACGAAAAAGAGATGAAAATGATGATAAAACAAACAAGAGATGATGATCTTGTTTGATGATAGAATGGATCTCAAAAGACTGCGCTTGTAAGAGAATCCAGAATTTTGGTGGTTTGGCTCTCACCACTTTTGAATTGTTTTGAGTCAATAGTATAAGGGTTTTAGAATGAAAATTTACTTATTTTTATTGATAGATTCATGCACAATATATAGAAGAACATAAAGGTATATGCACTTTTTCTTGGAAATAACATAATAGTTTTAGAGGATGGAAATTAAATGAAAGCATGCAAAAAGGTAGTTTTGAGTTTAAATTCGAAATTTAATATCTTTCTCTGTAGAAAAGATATGTTCCATCCTGTGATCAAGTAATAACTAAGTAACGTAAGCGAAAGTAAATTATCAAGCCTTGTTAAAAACCTTTACATAGAAAACCCATTGGGAAAAAACCATGCAAAGAAAAAGAATGCAAAATAACCACTTAGTTACTTAGTGTATTAACTTGATCTTTTTCTTCAGTTGCATATGTGTAGATGTTGTAGATGTCCCTTGGTGTTGAGTCTCCTAGTTGCGTTCTTTTGAGTAAAGTCTTGACTCTTTTAGCTAACTCCTTAGCCTTATCTCTAGTGATCACTCCATCTATTACTTTGTAAACTTCTCCTAAGTCTTGCCTCTCCTCTATCTCTTCATCTCTCGAGTCTCATTGTGATAGCTGGTTGGAATCACATCAGGTATGGACTCAAAAGGGTATTTTTTCTCTCTCTAAAACAATAAGACTTTCCTCGGGTTTTTGAATTTGAAGCTTATACTCATCGATTTCATATATTTTTTGGAGTATTTATTTTTACCAGAGTATTGGGTCGTATATGTAGTTCCGCCATATTGCTTGTGCGGTTTGACTCACTATAAACCTCAAGTGGAAACACATCGGCTTAGCGCATCTTCTTTTCTGGGTTTCGCTTTGGTTTTGGGATCCAAAGCTCACTCTCACCTTTCTATGTTGGCTTAAGGTATTGATGGGCTTAATTATTGACTTTAGTTTTTCACAACTCCTAACTTGAGTGTTCCTATTAGCTCACCTTGCTTTTATGGAGGTGAGTATACTTTCTTCTGATGTTGTGAATGACAAGTTTTCTGGAAAAGAGTTGGTTAAGATATTAAAATATTGACTTACAATGGTTTAGAATGATGAACATGATATGTATGTAAATACAGCTTCTTCGGCTATACAAGCTTCTTATAAGCACCTACTTACAGAGATCAAAATTTATTATTACGTCGTTGTTCTTCTGTTTCTGTTTGACGAGGAAAAAGTACAACAAGGTCATTTTTGAATTTTTCATATATTAATCTTGTGTTGTGGATATAATTTTATTGAGTTGATTTTTATGATCTATTAATCCAAAGATAAGTAACGCCATCAATCTAATTATATTTAACTACCATCTACAATGTCAAAATTTTGTTGTTTATACTATAATTTTGAGAAATTGACATCACTTGGTGTGGAGATTACTTTCCTCACCAAGGAGAACAACCAAGTCGATATATATGTGATGTTTTAGAAGACAAATGATGAGATTAGATAATGCAAACTAGCTTTTTCCAATACTGTTAAGTTAACTAACTAAACTATTAACAAAATAAGTTTGAAAATAATTTATACTTTGATATAAACCCGCGTGTCTACGCAGGACATCATCTAGTACTATATAAAAGCAAGATTCCAAAGCTTATAAGCCTATACACGTAAGCTTTAATAATTTAGATATAGACCAATAAGATAATGCCACGTCGCTTCATCCATATCCTCTAACAAAATCTTCTTCCGTTTAACAGTCCTTTCGTATTTTCCGTAATTAAACATATATGCAGACTCTTCATCCAAGAAATTCGCAAGGCCTTCGAGTAGTCAAACATATGAAAGTGGGTAAAAATAGTTGGTTATGGCTTATCCTTTGAATATTCTGTTATGAATACATTTTTGTTTGTTTGAAGGGTTAATTAAGAAGCAATAAGACCGAACAGACTCACGAAGAAGGTTAGTTTACTCTATCATTTCTATTGAACCATGTTTCTGTTTCGTTGGAGAAGATAAAAATTTTCTTTCTCTTAACCGATATGGAACCCTAGATGGTAATATCCGTAAGAATGATTCATCGTCAAAACCATAATAATAGAGTTTTTAGTTTGTGTGTTGGAGTTAGGTTTAGGATAACTTTCGTTCCAAGTTTTCATGGAAATAACATGAAGCCAGTTTTTTATAACTCTAATTGATTTATGTGATGTTTAAGTTTTCTGTCAAGTTTTGATTCCAATGAAGGATTTATTCAATGGACCAAAACAAAGGTAATTTTTACAGTTGGACGTGTTGGTGAATACATTTAGAGCCTATTCCTCTATCTAAGACTCAGAGCCGGTCTTGAGCACAAGCAGAGCAAGCATGAGCTTGCAGCCCTTTTTTAGTTTAAAATTTTTGTTTAAGAAAAACGGCCCATTTTTTTTTAAAACTATACAACTTCGGCCTATTTTTTTCGTTGTAGATTGTGGTCTTTGCAAATTTTATAAATCTCAGGTCCGACCCTACTAAGACTTCACCAATTCTTGCAGAACATAATGTCTCACTAAATTTTATTTTATTTGCAAATATGATATTTGTTGATTTAGTAATCTTAAATGTATGTTGACATAACCCATTTAAGTAAAGCATTCCACGTGAAAGTAGCCAAGTTGGTTTGTACTTTTGCATATGCAATGCTGTTTCTCCGCATTGTACTTCCAAGTCACCATAAGTTTTGATATCGTGATCACAGTAACATGTAGGTATTGACGTTGTACACCGATTCTTCTTAAGAGCTGAAATGGTTGTTGTCGGCTTCTATAGCCAGAGGCCCAGAGGGTAGATAGCATTGAATTTAAGAGACACGAATGCAGAACGTAATTAAGCTATGTTTCTTTTTTTTATGTTGTATATAATATACTTTGTGTTGTATCTGTATACATCAGATTCACTTTTTAAAATTTCCATGACAGCAGTATAGTAACTATATGTTTCCGATTGATGTTCTGGTTGACTTGCATTGCCTTGGGAGTAGTAAATGAAAAATTAAGGATCAAGAGTTTGACGGGGGAATATGACAGTAAATGTTTGTTTTCAGTAATTTTATCTTATTAAAAATTGAAACAATCTATCATCTAATATTTTATGTTCACCTTTTTTTCCTTTTGTCATCGACAAGCTTGAATGGAACATTGACTCTTGCTTCTGACAAGATCATGTGAGAAGCACTTTCAGATTATTCGCCTAAGTCTGAATATGTTTCTATTGTCTTCTTGATGTGTAAAGTTTTCATTTGTTTCGATGTAGAGTGTTTCAAAATGGACTTAAAAGGAGGCTCTTTTGGAGGCAATCATGGTGCAAGACTTTAGTTAACAACAATAAAAAAAAGAATCAATATGGATTGAACAAGTTTCGGCCATGCCGGTGGATACTTACAAGGTTCTGTCTCATTCTTGACAGGATATATTTTAGATTGCTGATGAGGAGCAAAATTTAACTTTTTTTTATTTTTTATAGAATATACAATCTCCAAATGATGATTTCACAAGATCGATATCAAATGTTAAATTCACATGCTTTTAGTTAGCATATGACATTGGTGCAACAACAATATGGGTGTGTAACAATGGTATTCTTTCATTCGCGGCAATTGTAACCGATTAATATATGTTTCGTATTCTAAATCTATTGGTCTTGCGTGTCTTCATCTTTGTGCAAGGATTAGTCACAATGATAAAGATGAAACTGTCATTATCTTGCATTTTGTTGAAGTATGATTGTCAAACTCTCATCCGTTTCACTACTGAAGAAGCCTAAAAATTGATACTTTTTCTTCTTTTTGTTTTAGGAAGCACTCAATGGTATCAAATTTGCTCGAGGAAGTGTTTATTCTACATGGGGATCAGCTCGAGCTACAATGAGACACAAATAACCATTTAAACTAAAATATGTTGCTATCGGGAATGAAGATTGCGTAAAGACATACTACATAGGTTTTGAATTTATGTATGATCACATTTTATTTGTATTTTTGTTTTAGCCTTTCATACTAACTGAGATTATAACCTTACCGGAAACTATATTGTATTTATGATGCTATCAAAAAAGCATTTATATATATTAAAAACATCTCCAACTGTAATGGATCATCTAAGGAGATAACCCCGATTATCATTTAAACAATTCGATCTTGACAAAAACTTTGAAATTCTTTTTCTGAACTAAAGTGTTTCCTTTTTGTTACAGATATATACTTGTGCTAGCAATTTTGTTTTCCATGAATCATCAATTTGACATAACTTCACACAAAAATCCAAAGGTGCGGTAATATTATAACAAAACTTAATATGGGTAAAGCACTCTACTCAATATGTGGAACTCTTTTGTAGGCTTTTGTTAGTGAATATGCTTTGACTGGGAAAAAAGCTTGTACATGGAGTATTCTTGTTGCACTTGCAGAAGTTGCATTTTTTAATGATCTTGAAAACAACAAGCATCTTCAATTTTCCTCTTACCGGGCTTCGATTATAAACCATACGATGCTTTTCTTTGTTGCATTAACATTATGGAAATGGTGAGCTATGCACCGCTCTTCTTTTACTCGCAACAAAGCAACTGATAATTTGATTTCGGGCGGAATATTCCTGATGCAATCGTTTTCAATTCTTCTCATATATATGGAATTCCTTGGTATTACAAAAAATCAAATACATACCATTAACGTTTTCAATTGTTCTTTAACTATTTAATAGTGATATGAGATTGATTTGCTAATCAAGTTTTGAATAATACCAATTTACAAAAAGATGAATCTATAATTTGTGTTATACGATTGGCATTTGTCAAAGAATACTGAGATAAATTTAGTATGAATTATTTATTTATTGTTGATTTTTAATTAACTATTATTAACAAGTTATTTTGATTGTTGTTTAAGGTGCATGGAGCATTTTTAATTCATTTGATTCGACAATGTTCATGTTTAATCTTTCTCTGCCCGATGTCGATAGATTCAAGATGATGTAATCATATGTTTTGGATGATGATAGTTCTGTTTCATCTGCCGTTACTATGTAGGATGAGTTTTTGGTAAAAAAACGTTAAATGATAATTCATACGAGAAACTATTATAATATTTGATGTGTGTGTAATTTAATTGTTTATATACTATAACTATTTGATACAATTGCGATTATTGATTCGATTGATATGCATACCACATAGTATTATGTTGCATGTACTTCTTGTAACAAAGTAGTACATGCAACATAATAATGTGGAAAGTGTGGTGATGTAACAAATGTTGTTGCACGGTAAATTTATTTTCTATTAATTTTTGAAAATATATTTTGTTTTATTTTTATTTTTGTTATATTTCTTTTAATAATTTGATAAAAATTGTTTATTAGGTATCGACTTTAGCTTTATGTTTCTGATGAGATTGATGATATAGGAAAATTTTTGTTCTTCGATGGGCTTGCCGGACTTTTACTTGGTAGTAAGGCAACGACTTGACTAACGAAATGGTAGATGTATGATATTATTAACTATACTTAATACTTTTATAAAAATTGTTATATGTCGGTAAAGTTAATTATTGTTATATTTGTTTGTTGGAAGAACTTGGTGTTTTACCTCTCGTCATTCAAAGATTTGTTCGGAAGACATATCTCTTCAAGGTTGTCATAGGAGATGATAATCTTAAGCAAATAAATTCATCATCTAAAGTTGAAAATTTTACTAATAATGATGAGATGCTTACGAAAGTTAAAACTACTCCATATTCAAGTGTAAGTTCTTATTGATTGAATATTGTTATTGTGATGTGAAATGTTAACATTAGTTTTGATAATATGATATTTGCGTTTATTCAATTTCAATTATTCAGGATACTTCTTTGCAAAGTAGTACATGTCTTCATTCTTATACAACTGTTGGAACACCTACGTCTAGCAACAAAAGATTTAACGGTAATGTTACTAATCTGTTAGATTATTCTTTAGCTACGAAAAAGATTAAGATTGAGTCGATCGGTTAGGTTCTAATTTTTTTATATAGGTTATAAACATATATGGTTTAATATATCTTTATTTGTATTATTTTCAAAACTTTATACTTTACGATAAAATTTTATTTTTAATTACTTTATATCTCATTTAGTTTTATATATTAAAATTATTTATATCCTGTGATACGTTCATGTATGTAGTTCTTAATCTAAACAATTTTCTAAACATAAAAATATAAATTTTAAATAATTATAGAAATGTAATATGTATTTATGAATTATATATAGAAAATTATAAACTAGTTGTAAGTATATCTTCCACATTACATTGAAATTTTTAGTTAATTATTTCAAAAATTATTTTATGTATTGTATATGTATGTATTAAGTATATATGGAGATTTATGAAAATGTAAAATATTATTCTTCTTGAACATATATATTGTAATTGGTTTATAAAATGTTTGATACTATTGATAGATCATTATATTTGAAATATACATGTTCCGAATTTTATACGTTGTAATATTGATAACGTCATAGTAAATGTTACTTTTATTCGTAATAAAAGTTCCATTATTTTTGTAGTACACATATTTTTTATATTCTATATGTGTGAATTCTAAATGAAAATATACTTTTATAATTATCTTTAGTCAAATAATTGTTGTTATTCCTAATCTTACAAAGATTATTTAATGTATTATATATGTATGTATGAATAATATATGAAAAAATTACAGAAATGTAAAATATTATTATTCCTAGACATATATATTTTTATTCGTTAATGGAGTATATTGTGATATTAGTAGATTGTTATATTGGAAATATATTTTTTCCTAATATTATATGTTAAATTTGTTAACGTCAACGTAAATTCTTCTTTCTATTTGTAATATAATTTTTTTTTATATTACACACATTTGTTATATTCTATATTTGTATGTGACTTCTATATGGAAAATATACTCTTATAATAATCTTTAGTAAAATATTTCTTATCATTCTTAATATATATATGTATTGTGTTTTAGATTTAATATCGACATTACTTTTCATTCAATACTTTTATTACTTTTTCATCAATGGATGGGTCTCAGTTAGGTGTTAGATCCAAGAGTTTCAAACAATCATCGATTCGAAAAAGTATATATAATATATAATAATATAAAAGTTTAACTTTAATTAAGTCAAAATCACTAATATACTTTTATTATAACTTATATATCTAATAATTTTTATTAAGGTTCTTCTATTCCAAAATAGTTTATACGCACCTCTGACTTAAATAAATCATGTTTATGATTAATACATTGATTCATCGTTTATACCTACAACATCCTAGAAGGCAGCTAGGATGCGTCAGATACAAAAATAAAAGTGATACGAGCTCGATCGAGTAATGATTGTGAAGGTTGGTTTTAATTTGGATGTATTAAACTTATTTTATATTCAATTTTTATTGTTATGTATGTTTGTAATATACTACGAATTCATGTATATTATTGCAAAATTATTGACGGGCCAAAAATGTAGATGAGTTTGGGTGTTTCGTAAGTACTGATTCTGTTCGAGAATCTGATATTGATATTTTCTCCTAAATTTTTTAATGGAAATAATATTCTTTCAACTGTTGTTTCTAATACTCCAAATGTTAACCGTAGTAATTATATCAATGTTATTAATTTTAACCATTGATTTGTTTCTAAGGTGCATGTCTGTTATTTTTTATAGGTTATATTATGATGGTGATCCTCACTATATGTGTCCTGATTGTGGTACTTATATGTGGTACAATAAGAGTCGGTAAAAAATATCTCAAAAATAGTTCTGTTTTTAGATTATGTTGTTGTAAGGCAATGTAAAGTTACCATTCATAAAAACTCCACCGAAAACAGTATTGTTTCTTCTCTATAATGGAGATGTCAAAAGTAATCACTTATGCTATTTCATTCGTATATACAATATGATGTTTTCATTCACATTATTGGTAAAATAGATTATGCTATAAATGTTGGCAGAGGTCCATATTTGTTTCGTATGCATGGAGAAACTTATCATTTGATAAGTGATTTATTTTATGGTCCTAACGAAGATCCCGCTTTAGTGCAACTCTACATACATGATACTATAAATGAATTAAATAATAGAATTTATGCTTGTGGGTAATTATTATTTTATATTGTTATTTTATTATTTTATTAGTTCTATCATAATTGATAATTTTTTTATTTTTACAAAAAATGTAGTAGGTGCGCTCCATCAGATATTCTTCGTGTAGAAATCGTATCTCTCCTGAAAAATATGTTGGATAAGCACAGTCCACATGTTAAAGACCTTTGATATGCCCAAAAAGGGTTAAATTCGAGTCTTGCTCCATCTAATTTTCTTTTGCGATTGTCTAATGGTAGGGCGACTATGGAATAAACTATAACCTACCTACCGAAAACGATGTTACTAGTTTGATTCCTAGTCATTTTGAAGAAATAGTTGATAAACGTGATATAATTATAAAAAGTATGACTGGAAAGTTATAAAAGATTAGTGAATTACATCCAACGTATCTACCATTACAATACCCATTGTTAATTCCATATAGAGAAGATGAATTCAAGTTGGATACTGATATAGGTTTTGTTGTATCTGGTAGGAAGAGGACAAATATTACAATGCGAGAGTTTTTTGAATTTAGTATTCAGAATCGTCATAATGAGTCACCAGCGTTGGTCATGTCTGGTCGATTATATCAGCAAATTTCAGTAGATGCATTTACTATGATTGAATATAATAGGTTACATTATATATGGAAAAATAAAAAAGAAGTTACATTCTGATACTTATTCTAAAATATCTACATATGCAGACCAGGGTGGTTGTGATCTATATGCCTTCTAATTTTGTTGGGGGTAAAGGATATATGATGCATCGTTATTTATATGCTATGGAAACTTGCAAATATTTTGGTTTCCCGGATCTATTTATCATGATAACATGTAATCCAAACTGACTAGAGATTAGATGATATCCTGGGAAAAAATATAAATAGAGGATCAACCAGATATTTAATGTAGATTGTTCAAGATAAAACTCGATAATCTCATATATAAACTAATCTAAAATAGCGTTCTTCGTGTTGTCAACAGTGGTTAGTAATTCAGTCTTGCGTTAATCTTATTTAACTATGTTATATTTTTTGTTGGTTTTTAATGGTTATGTCAGCATTGTATACCATAGAATGTCATAAACGTGGTTTGCCTCATGCTCATTGGTGTTATTTCTTCATCTATATTCCAAAATTTCTAATGGTGACGCTATCGATAAGATCATTTCTGCTGAAATACCTAATAACGTATTAGAACCTCATTTATATGAGGTTATTAGTGATGTAATGATGCATGATCTTTGCGGTGAAGCTAATAAATCAAACGCTTCTATGAGTGATGGTCATTGCACCATGTTTTTTCCGATGTTATTTAGTAACGTTATAAATATTGGTAACAGTGGATTTCCTATATAAAAACGCCTTAATGATGGAGTCGTTGTCAGTAAGAAAAATTTCAATATAGAAAATAGATATGTCGTTACATAAAGTAAACAACTTTCAATTTCTTTTCGTGCTCATATAAATGTGGAATCGTGTAATCAAACACGTTTAGTTAAGTATATTTTTAAGTAGATCACCAAAGGTCCAGACTATGTTAGAGCATCCGTCGGTACCGATGATCCTAATACCTCTGTCAATGAAATTGAGAAGTATTTCAGTTGCAAGTTTGTTATTTTCAAAATTTATAGTATTTACAATATTTACCATATTTAAATACTTTTATCTTAATTATATATCGTTATGTTAATTTTATTATTATTAATTATTTTATTATAGATATATTTTAACTTGCGAGGCGACATGGAGATTGTTTTGTTTTCCTACTCAATTTTGATATACTCCGGTTGAAAAGCTTACTTTTGATATGCCTGATCAACATCTGATTATTTATAACGAAGATGATCATGTTGATGATGTTTTGAGTCATATGAGCATTGATTTGACTACATTTTTATCTTGGATGGAGTGTAACAGTATTTATCTAGAAGCACGCAAATTAACTTATGCAGATTTTCCTTATAAGTTTGTCTATGTTCTTAAGCATAGAATGTGGAAACCACGTAAGAGGGGATTTGCTATAGGAAGATTAACGTTCATTTTACAATCAGCCAGTGAGGCGTATTATTTATGTGTCTTATTGAACATCGTTAAAGGACCAACGAGTTTTGAAGAAATTAGAATTGTGTATGGTATTCTACATCCTACTTTTAGAGATGCATGTTATGCATTAGGTTTATTATATGATGATAAAGAATACATATCAGCTATTAAAGAATCAATTTTTTTGGGCAAGTGGTAAAATGTTTATCAGCTATTAAAGAAGGTTATTTGTTAACATGTTGCTCACAAAAAATGTTTTGATGCTTGTTGAAATTTGGAATTCTACTTGTAATGTTTTGTGTGAAGATATATTGTATATACATAGGAGAATTACCAATAATCCAGGTTTATATTTTCTAACTTAATATTTTTTTGTTTTTCTAAATATTAATTTGTTTGATTTATGTTATATTTTTAGTTTTTATTTAGATCTACAAATGTTGCAAGATCAGATTAAACATTATGCACTTGTGGATATAGAAACGACTTCCATGTCCAGATGAGATGTTGGTTAACTGGGAGTTTAAACCATCTTATACAAGAAGAGTGAAATTATGATCGTAATGATCTTTCATCAGAACATGTTGTTTGGCTCGCACATGTTATTATGATTGTATTAAACGTAGCATCTTGCGATATTGTGGCTCTACTTTTGGAAGGAGGTCGTACTACACATTCTTGATTTTGAATTACTCTTGGTGTGACATAATTTACTATTTGCTCTTTTGCTATTGGATTTGTCTTGTTGACTTAATAAAGGAGGCTAAATTGATGATATGGGATGAAGCTCCCATGATGAGTAAACTCTGTTTTGAAACGGTTGATAGGAGTTTTCGAGATATATTAAAAAGTACTCAACCCTTTGGTGGTAAAGTGATTGTATTTGGTGGAGGTTTCATGTAAATACTACATGTTGTCACTAATGAAGGTAGGATTGAGACTGTTTTAGTTTTTTTTGGAATCATCATTCTTGTGGCGTCATTGAAAAGTTTTATGGTTGACTAAGAATATGAGATTATTATGTCATTGAGTTGAGAAACTTATCTCAATGGATTTCATACGTTAGAGATCGAAAAATAAATGATCCAAATTACATTGATGTAGAAATCGATATCCCAAATGATCTTTCGGTCTTCAATTATGCAAATCCAATTACATCAATACTCTATGATGTTTATGGAACTAATTTTGTCTCGACTACCGATCCTATGTTCTATCAAGGAAGGACAATATGAAGTCCGAGAAATCAATATGTTGATCTAATCAATGACTATATGTTGTCTCGATTGACAGATATTGCTTAATAGTCCCAATTTTATAATCTTAATATCAAATTTCTCGTGATGTTTATTATAATATATATATATATATATATATATACATATATTTACTAGGTGTTGAGAAGACGTATCTGAGTTCTGATAGCATAGAGGCTGCTGATAAAATAAAAAGTGATCTCATGGTCTATTCCCAAGAAGTTTTAAATAATATTAAGATTTTTTGAAGGCTTAAACATTATCTTACTTTGAAAGTGGGTGGTCCTATCATGTTGCTTAGATATATTGATTCTTGATGTGTTTGTGCAACGTAACAAGATTGTTGGTTATCCATTAGCTGATCATGTTTTCGAAGCTAGCTTTATATCTGGTAATAAGGTTGCACAGAAGATTTTGATTCCTCATATGTTCGTATCACCACCAGAGACACGATTTCCCTTTAGGATGAGAAGAAGACAATTTCCTATTGCGGTTTCCTTTGCAATGACTATCAACAAGAGTCAAGGACAGAATTTGAAACGTGTTGGTTTGTATCTTCCTCGGCCTATTTTCACGCATGGTTAGTTATATGTTGCATTATTTAGAATTATGATTATAACTTATTTGCGTATCCCTATTATTGATGTTGATGGAAAGCCACAAAAGAAGATTACGAATGTTGTTTACAAAGAAGTATTTTAGAATATCTAATTCTCTTATCTTTTGATTACCTATTATTATTACTATATATCAACTATTTAATTTTCTTATAACTTATAACTTATTATTTATATTTTAATTTAATTATTTTGACTTACTTATTATTATGGAATCTCATTGTAATACTTTAATTTTATAGTCATTAATTTTAATAACCTAAAATTGGATAAATATTATTTAAATTAAAAGATTTAATGAATCATATTGTCATAACTATGTTTGACTTATTAGCATTTTATATGGTATGTGCAACGCATATTTGAAATTATATCTATTTAACTGAGACTTCTAGCTCTGGTGGTAAAGGGCTCACAACTGTGAGTTCTGTCACATGCATTTGAATTCTGGCCACTTTCAATTAAAATAAGGTGAATTTCGGCGATCCTCTTGGATACCCTCGACGATTGCAGACGTTTTGGGTTTAGTCGTTATTCTTCGAGGCTCGAGANAAAAAAAAAAAAAAAAAAAAAAAAATATATATATATATATATATATTTACAAAATACAGTTAGTGGCTATTTCTTGATAAATATCTATATCTTTTATGAAATGATTAGCAATATTTAGTTGCATGATAATAATAAATATTTATACATAAAATATATAATATATCATGATTATAAATAAAAGATATATTTTAGTATATTACAATTAAAAAAAGGCAACAGAAAAATGAAATAAATACTTAACATGATAACATAATAGCTGAATTCATAATATTCCTAGTTAAAAAAAAATTATTGGCGAAAACAATAATGGAAGATACTGATAATAACATAAGAAATAAACGCCGTAATCTCCAGTAAGTCTCTAATTCAACTTGAAAATTTGTAGCCAAGATTTATCTTTAAGGAATCATAACAAACGTAAGAGTTTCCAAATCCGAAAAACTATTGATCATAAATCTAATCCCAACAAACTCATTTAGTTACATATTTGTCTTTATAATCAATTGTTTTGTTTCCATTGGTGCTTGTAATCGAATCGAATTATCACTTTCTTGAATCATTTGAATGAGAAAATGGACATGCCGTTATCGTAAAGCATACTACAAAGAAATGTTCCGCCCGAACACTTTTCAAAATGTGTTATTTAATTAAAAGAATACAATCTACAAAAAGTTACAATTGATCCCACTGAGAGAAAGAAAGACGCCCACAAAAGGTAACTGACCTCAAACTTGAGGTGATATAACATTCCTATAAGGAGTACAACTCCAGAAACGGGAAAATAATGTCTAGTGTTTAATCTACTACTAGACTAGACTCGGTATGTTTCTCTAAATCCCTAATTATCAGCTAGAAACTGAACCAGATTATTGTAGAAAACATCATACCCCATATAAACTGTAAACTAAAAACTAATACTAATACTAATACTAATACTAATAGGCTGACGACATAGTTAGTCCTAACCTTAGGCAACAATTTGAAAAGAATAAAACATGGGCTAAGAACACCACAATAGATAAAGAAGAACATAGTAGTGATAACTCCAAGAAGGACGAGATCACATTCGAATCCGAGAAGGTTCATAGTGGTGATATGGGATCAGGTTTGACATGGACCAGAACAAACAAAACCACATCACGTTATTATCACACTAAAATTTATCTCCAAACCAAAATATCCACCTCCTTGATGCCCACGACCCGATCCAGGGTCTACTACCGGACATCCGACGGAGAACGACTCCATCTCCTCGTTCAAATCACATGCATCCACCGTGAGGATGGAATCCAAAACCTATTGGAGAGCCACACAAACTTGACTGATCGAGTTCCGGCATAGATTTAGGAGAGAAGCCGGCATGGATTGACCGGAAGAAGTGGGATCTGAGACATGCAAAGACAAACCCGAAGATGAATATAAGGAGAGCAAGACAGTGGTTGTGGATCCGGAAGAAACAAAGAAAATAAACACTAGTTGTACAAACGCACAGTGCCGACACAAGGCCGAGCACCGACGAGAAAAGAACCAACAGAGATGGAAAGAAGAACAGTCGGAAATGATGGAAAAAGAGAGATTTTATTATTTAAAAACATTTTTAGTTAAGTATTCATTTTTATTTTTACTTTTACTTTTATTTTTTACTTTTAGTTTAAATCTCTTTGAAATTTTCTTAGGATTTGACGTATTTGGTAGGGACTGTTGAATATATTCAAGCAAATCTATCTAAAAAACTTGTGATATGTTATAATAAAGTAGATATGATTTTAATAATTATCATAAAATTTGAATATAAAAACAACTAAAATATTATATCCGTGAATTCTTAGATCTTATTAAAAGAGAGAAAGTTAGAAAGAGAGTATTATTAAGGAGAAGATGTTGCGAGTGAATTACAACGTTCATTTATGAACTTATATATAGAAACATTATTAGAAGTTACTGTGCATGCATAGTGACGATGGTGTCCACATGTTTATATATAAAACATCACTGCTTACATATATATATATATATATATATA
>OVBE01004969.1:0-22684 GCA_900406425.1 Iberis pinnata | reverse complement strand
ATTAATTACATAACCGACAAATATCCGATACAACCGAAATATATATACAAAAACGAACAAAAAATTATCGTCTAAAAATACAGGTTTCCACAATCAAGTTGCAGAAAATGACTATAAAAAAATGCAGAGAAAAGATCGTTCGATCCCCTAAGAGATCGATCAATCCAATGTTACAATAAAGTCCTGAGAATTTAGATCAATCGATCCCGTCACCTGGATCGATCGATCTAACTGCACCAAGATTTTCTGCAAAAAGAGAACGATCGATCTGTCGTTATCTGATTCGAACAATCATGAGATTGATCGATCCCTTAGCCCATATATCAGCAACTTCAAGACGGGTATATAAACCCAAGATTCCTTACCTAGTTGAGCCCACAAAATCCAGAACTGATTCTTGAAGCTAAAGAGATGATAGGTAAAGCACCGAATCCATTGAAAAGACTTCAAAAGATACAAGATCATGGGGAATTCGTAGTTCCTTGTTTGATCAATGACATGGAATTCAAGGACTCACTTTGAGATACAAGTGCTAATGTGAGTGTCATGTCAAAGGCTGTTGTAGAGAAATTGAGAATCTCCGGTATTAAACCGTATATGACATCCTTTTAGCTTGCTGATGATTCCCATATAACTTCAAATGGATTCATCGCTGATTTACTAGTACAAGTTGGAGATTTTCTGGTTCCTGTTGATTTCCATATCTTGGAAATGAATGGGGATTTAGATATGCCACTAGTTCTAGGCCGAACTTTTTTAGCATCGGTAGGTGTTGTCATTGATATGCCTAACCAGCGTATCTCTCTCAAAAACGTCAATAAAATGTTTTTCTACCCAGCAGTCCCTCTTAAAGGAGCATCTAGAATCACTATGATGAAAGAAGAAAAGATGAAGCATGAATCTCAAGTAGAACCTAGTGCTGAGAGTGCAGTTAATGAAGTCATAGCTGGAGATTTTTATGTCCCAATAAAGAACACAATTGTCAAGGGTAACGAAGATGCAAAGGTGAAACCAACGAAGATCAAGTGAGATTCTCAAGTTACTTAGATTCCTCAGGCAATAGATGGAGATGCGGTTGAGTATAAGGTGAAGAGAAAAGGTACTTCAAAGCCATTCTCAAATGTTAGAGCCTTCTTTACCTTAGAGCTAAAGGATAAGGGAACCAATTTAGAGGAGAATGTAATGGGGAAAGTTCTAAAGCTGACAATGTCCACTCTTGGACCCAGACTTAGATCTAAGTACCGTCAAGTTAATGATGTTAAACAAGCGCTGAGTGGGAGGCAACCCACTATTTGGTGTTTTTTTAGTTTAATGGTTTTAGTTTTGAGTAAGTTTAGATTTTAGATTACTAACTTATTAACTTTCAGTTGTGAGACCAAATTGCTTCACGGAATTTCAGGAAGTGAAGAACTGGTCGGAGGTTCAGATCGATCGATCCGTCTATGGATCGATCGATCCCTCGTCCAGGTAAATTGTTTTCCAAGTTAAATTGAACCAGATTTCTCAAATTAAACCGGTTTTTCCTTAATTTGAACCGAGTCTCCTTCTCCCTACCCTATTTTCCCGAAACAAACCTCCCTTTCCACCATCTTCATTCAACTTTTCACCAAACCTTTGAAGAATCTCCAGTACACAATCTCACTCAATTCTTGCTCGATTTCTTTGATTTAACACTCTATTCCTCTCGATTTTCAGAGCTCTTTATGATTCCCTTACCCTCATTCCGATTCAAGGAAGGTATGGATCCCTTACTACAGGGTATCATGTTTAGTATATTTCGCCTTTCTAGAGTTGCGTTTGTTGTTTAGGGATCGATTATGCACTTTCTAATTGAATTTCGTGGCTTGCATGATGATTTTGAAAGAACTAAGTTGAGATTATGGAATTTTGCCTTTGGGATTGGAATTTTGGTTAGGGATTCGAATGTGGTTGGTTGATTTGTACAACAATGATTTAAAAGAATGGTTTAGGAATGAGTTTGGATTGCTAGTTGTGTTGGTTTGGTTTCCATGATTTTTGAATCTCAATTTCTAAATTCATATCTCTTGATTGATAGATTCTTTGAATGGTTCTTAACTTGATTCTTGCTAATTGTTTAGTTAGTATTGCTCTATCAATGTGAATTTGATGGTTTCTTTTGCATTTGATTCTTGTTATCTCTTATGGTTAACATTGCTCAATCATTGCATAAACCATATATTCTTTTACTCCATTCTTGAGTTCTATTTATTTTCAGGATGGAGTCCTGGGATCCCGATCAAGATTTGAGTTTGGAGGATGACCAACCAATAGACGAACTAATAGCCACAGGCCGAGCAACTCGCTCGAGAAACGCAAAGCAACACCAACCGCAAACAACTCGTTCCACCTCTACCGCTCCCCGACAAACCAAGAAGAGAGAAACCGAAAAGTAGAAAGGAAAAGGTGTAGCCTCAAGTAGTGCATATGAAAATCCAATTATCAATCCCAAGTATGTACAATCACCTTGACCTCGCAAACCTCAGACACGATTCAACAACTGTCGTTTAGATCTCGTGGCTTCACATTTGAAGAATCACAGAGGATGGAAGGAGAGAAAGATTACGGATAAGTGGGATTCCTTTGATTCTATGTTTTACAATGCCCTGATGGGGGTTAACATAGAAACCACACGGTTTTCGGATCATTCAGCATTGGTAGCAGTGGGGATTGATGAAGATGTCACTCACATCATTGATTGGATGGGTCTAGAAGATTTCCCTTTCCGGACTTATCCTCTTTACAAGGACTTGGCGATACAATGACTAGTCTTATTCCGTATCATTAGCGAAGGCCAACGGTTCAATGACACTGAAGTACAATTCTTCTGCCTCGGCAAACTCTACAGGATTTTCATTGCAAATTTCGGTCCCATCTTTGGTTTCAGAGATGGAGGGTAGTTCCCGGAATTTCCCAACTTCCATTCATACCATGATCTTTGGGAGATAACTGCACAAGGCATGTATGAGTCACAGGCCGCGAAGCTCACTAGCACTCGCAACCCCGCCATATGTATCGCGATAAAGATCGTCGAGAACACTTGGTCCAGGAAATCTATAGCATATGCAGTCACTTACCATGAGTTAGAGTTACTCCACAATGCTCTATGTGACTTCACCAATGATTAATACGAGATCAACCAAGGCCTCACTTCACACGAGGTTAACATTGGTTGGACTTTTTGCACATATTCTAGCCTCCCGGAAGATCAATGCTTTGAAGTTCTCAAACGGGAAGAAGGTAATGGGTAACTTAGTGAGTCCTCTTTTGAGATATGTAAGGATTCCACTTGAGCTATTTACTCTGGAGGAGCCACAGTTTACTTATTGGAAGCACATCTTGGCTACGAGGTGGTTTACGAGTTCCATTACCTATGACTTTGAGAACCTCGCGGAACAGGTGTGCCAGATTGATTTGCCGAAGCAGGAGCTTACTTCCATCACCTCATTTGACAACATTCGGTTTCTCCCAGGATCTCAGGACTTATGTGGTGCACCTGCTGCTGCACCAGATGCTCCGCTTCTTCTAAGAGGCCGCACTCACGGTCGGAGATCCACTCAGAGGCATGAGAGAGACGTTACTCCCGAGGACGGTTCGCCCATCTTACCTGAGGACTATAGCGAGTTCGATTGGCCATCGCGATGTCCTGACTTTATTGATTCCGAGACAATTTAGTGGACAACATATTCTGCAAAGAGGACACACGGTATGGTCCAACGGATGTGGAGGGCAATAACTACGATGAGCAGACCGGCTTGTTTCCGAACACCAAGGCGGGATAGTGATGATGAGGAGGATGTCGCTGAACATAGAGAGAGACGAGGAGGCAGTTCGGGACAGACCTCAGACTGATTGTGCTTCATTTATCAGTATCTTTTTCTTTTTCACTTTGGACTTATGTATTTTCTTTCATTTTATTTTGATGTTTTCTAAACTTATATTCTATTCAGGTTATAATTCCTTCTTCTGAATTTATTTTCACACCAAGACGGTGTGAAGTAAGTCTGAGGGATGGTATATTATGTTACTAACGTTATTTTGATGTTTTCTCTTTTTGGTGAAAATTTTAAAATTTTTCGTTTTTGTTTAGACGAGTCTAGTCGAGTCAAAGGAACAATGATCAGAATCTATGATGACTACTAACCTAGTGTGAGTTTGGTATGATAATCTACTTGACTACTAACTTAGATTAACTGTTGCATATAGGATTAATTGATATGCTTTTGAAATTTCTGGTCTTTTGAATTTTTGATGATTTGATGCTAGATCTACTCTGTTATGACTAAATTGTATATTAAATTCTCTTATCTATGGTGTTGGAATACTTTGAGCTAAGTATTTTTTTTTTCTGCAGCCCTCTGTAAAACTAAGAGTTATTTCAGTACGATTTTGATTCCCTTCTCCTTCCCTTCAATTAAAAAACGGTAAAAAAGGGATTGAACGACGGACCTCGAAGTCTGTTTCCTCATCCCATAAAATCGTCTGCTAAAAAAAAAAATAAGAATAAAAGAAGCAAGAGAAAGCAAAGCATAGAAAAGCAGAAAGAAAAAAATGAATGAAAGAAGTGAGAAAAGGAGAAGAAAAGGACAGGAACCGAAGTAGCTCGATGCTCGAATTGGTATGGGTATCCTGAATGACGGATACTCTAGTGCGTTGATCGATACCCATAGGTAAGAATGCACATATTTAATTGAATATAATGAGCTGGTTGATATGGCTTAATAGTTTGATTGATTGGAATTTAGAGTAAAAAGTATGTTGTTAGTTAGTTGGGGGTGAACACTCTATTTGCAGTGGTTGTCTGAGATTAGTGTCTTTTAGTTTTTGATGTCTGAACTTGGGGTTGCTGAGATTCTGAGAGTTCCTGTATGGTCCAGTTTCAAACTTCTTCTCTAAATTTGGTCTTACTTTACTTGAGGACAAACAAAGATCTAAGTCTAGGGGAGTTGGTATTACTCGGTTTTAATGCCTTATAGTGGGTATTTATACTTGCTATTTGGCATTATCGGAGTGTTTTCCATGTATATTTGGCATATTTACAGGTTTCTAGGTGTTTGGGACGTTTTGGAGCGAAAATGATGATTTTCAGAAGATTTCAGGTATAACCCATGAATTAAGTGACACATCAGTTTATAGAGTGAAAATGATGATTTTCCATCTATAACCCATGAACTAAGAGACACATCAATTCCTTGAGATATAGAAGATGTCATCATGTCATAACAAGAGAGATTATAGAGTGAAAGGAATGTACCAGAAATCTGTGAAATTACTGGTACAGAAGTTGAAGTCGAAGCAATAGATTTCCCAGATTGAGATGCTCCACCACTAGACTGAAGCTTGGTGCTCAAATAAGAGATCATACTATGTAGTTTCTCCTTTGAAAAGTTCTCATTCAATTAATCTGAACTGTCTTCATCAGGAACCAAAGGTGCATTTCTCACCAAATTAGCAGAACCAACTATGTTTCCTTTCTTGCCTTTACTTGGATGACCAGGTGGAAAGCCATGAAGTTTGTAACACTTATCCACAGTGTGTCCAAGACGAGTGCAATGAGAACATTTAGGTTTATGCATAGTAGCCTGAGTAATCATGATAGAAGCATTGGAACCAATGATACATTGACTCTCATCTTGATCTAACATGTTATAGATATCAGTGAGACCATGTCTTGGTTTCATATTCAAAATATGTCCTATGATGTTGTTGAAGTTGTCATTTAATCCCATAAGAAACTAAATTACACGGCTTGTTTCTGCTTCTTCCAAATGTTCCTTCACTTGAGTATAATCACAAGATTTCACAGTGCGTGATTTAGTGTTTGCAAGTTGTTCCCAAAGTGTTTTCTTCTTTGGGTAGTATCCAGAAAGATCAAGAGAGCCTTGCGTGAGAGTCATTACTGCTTGTTCAAGTTGATATTTGTGTGGTAAATGATCAACTTTGAATCTTCTGAATAAATTATCCCACATTTCAACAGTATCTTGACAATACAGTACACTATCATAGATTTTCTTATTCACAACATTAAGAATCCATGATTAACCAAACTATTGCATTTACTCCATATTTTGACATAACAATCATCCTCAGTTGGTCTCAATAGAGATCCATCAACAAAATTAATCTTATTCTTCGCATCAAGACTAATTCTCATAGAGATCAACCAGTTATTGCAATTAGTTCCATCAAGAGTATAGGCAACAATTGATAAACTTGGATGATCAGTGGAATGTAAGAAAAAAGGACAATGAATGTTGTTATATTCATCCGTATTATGCAACGATGAATCCATATGAGTCTTGAGCATAGATCCGTGATCATGTTGTTGTTTGGTAACATCATAATAATGTTTACCATTAGAATGATCAACCGAATGATTCCGATCATCTGGAATGTCATCATCCGGAGGCGCACTTCAAATTCAAGCTTTCCCACTTTTCAGAACCATTTTGAGAGAAATTGAGCTCGTCGAGCTTCAAACTGGAGGAATGGAGTCCAATTAATTGGTGCAAAATCAAGAGAAGAGGAAAAAATCAAAGAGAATTAGAGATTGTAGCAAGAAGAACTCTCTAATACTAAATTAGAGAACATTTTGTAACATAATTGTTTTATGAAATATGTTTTCCTCATTGATGTAAACCAACTTACAAAGAGTTTATATACAATTTACTAAACCAAAGCTAATCTAATCTATACAATTGATTTTTAACTTAACCAAGAATATCACCAACTCAATTGATAATCAAATTTAAATTACGGTTACGATGTGATGTTCCGTTGAACCCTACAAGTTGATTTCATAAAGGCAACGAAGACAAGGAAATGCATACATAGATTAAGTAGCTTGTGAAAACAAAATATTCCTCCTTCTACACATTGCTGCAAGATCATTAACGTCCAACGAATATTTTCCAAGCAGAAATAGTTAGGATTCAAAAAGAGAGAGGGAGCCTCAAGGCATATGGAGAAACCATAGAGCATCCTTAATATTCATATTGGCGAGACTAGAGAAGCGTTTGAGGTTGTTGGTAGCAAGATTGAACACACAAATGTCAAGGTCAAAATCAATGGAGAGACAGGCACGGTCATGACGGGTAAAATAGATAGAGTTTGGTTTGATACCAAGGGTATTGTTAGCAGGAACAGTTATACCTAAGTCAAGAAGCAAAGCTTCATCACCAAGAGAATCTACCTCAAGAAGATCAGGGCTGGAGAAATCTAGGTCTGCATTAGGATCCATCTTGTAGAGCTTGAAGATTCTCTGGCCTTCAAAGATTGTACTCTCGACCCACAAAACCTCTCCTGGAGTTGTAACAGCGATGCTAAAAGCGTTATTATTAAATCCAAGAGGCGAATACATTTGAGCTTGAGGAGGACTGTTGGGCGTGACATCTTTGAAACCACCTTGCTGTCCAGAGAAATCTAGGACTCGAACGCAATGACGAATGGTGAAGATGTAAAGACGATAACCCTTAAGAACAAGATCAATTAAGCCTCTTAACAACTTGGGGATTGGTCTTGTAATAGGAATGATAGTGTAATGATGATCCCCTTTCTTGCAAACGCATAAATAAGAAGGAGAAGGAGAAGATTTAAAGAACCACACAACAGAGAAGTCTTTAGACTTGTCATCTACCCACAGACGTGCCCTTAGATCATTGATGTTCAAAACACCATGATCGCCACAAGTAAATTCCCATCTATATTCCTCTGTATCTCCCACACGCTTTAAACCACAAGTGTCACCTGATGATATAAGCGCCTCTAGAGGTGGAATATCGATCTTAGTCTCGCTAAACATATCTTTAATATATAATTCATGGGTTTTAGTATCTAGCATAAGGAACCAGTTACCATAGTTTGCCACGAACCGAGCCCCTGAAAAGTCTATCAGAGACCTATAAACCTTGTCTTCCTCCGGGTTGTACAAGACACAACCACCATCCTCCTCCAAAAATACCGACAGCCATGGAGATCCGCTTTTCCGGGGGACACATAAACTCGAAACAATATACCAGTCTGAACAAACAAGCTTAGCACGGTTGAAATCTACAAAGCTTAAACGTTCAAACAGAGATCTGATGATATCCAGAGGAAGCTTCGACCAGTTTCGAGTCTCCATGGTGATAAGTGACCAGAGAGAGAGGCTACTTTCTGTAAATAAACTAAATAATAACCGACGTGATTTAAACTCATTTACTAAGCACATAAATTCGATTTCGATCGTAGGGTTTTGAAATGTTGAAGATCCTCAAAAGCCGGGTGTCGTTTGAGTGAAGATATCAGCATTTTCAGGATTCAGGAGGTAGATTCTCTCGTTTGAGGTTGAGAGAGGCGTAAATTTGCGACGATGTAGATATTATCTTATGGTTTAGGGTTTTCCTGGGCTAAAAAGTATACATCGGGTTTATAAAACATGCCCACAATGTGACAATGCTATTTTTACATTTGTATCGAAAACATATTTAGGCCTGCCCAAATTAGTAGTTCACAAATACTCATTTTGTTTTTGTTGTGTTTAGTTTTTATCTATTGATGAAGAAATAAAGTTTTAAGTTAAACAAGCTTTTGATCTTCCAATGGGGAATGATCAACAGAAAATTATGATAATTACCATTAATATTTTCAATATTTTCTAAACTACTCTATTCATCACTTCCTTTTTATTTTACCTTCTCCTTCGAGCTAAGAACGTAAGGGTCCCAAGGAGTACTCTATCCGAATTTCCCTGGTTATTATAGTTCATATGGAAAGCTAGAAATAAATGGATCTTTAACGCAAAATCGATCTTCCTATTGGATGTGGTCCAACATGCGACAAGCGAAGAAGAAGTATGGAGAGCAGCACAAACTATCCTAGATAAAAGGAAAGATCAGACAAGCCCATCACAAAACCAGAACATGGTCACGAGTTTATCACTTTATCTAAGATGCCAAGTGGATGCATCTTGAGTAAAAAACTCAGATTTTGTAGGTGGAGAATGCGTCTTCGAGATAGAACCAGGTCATGTGACCTTTGGCTCCTTCGGGATAAGTCAAGTGCCGTCTCCACTTCATGCAGAGTTAAACATTTTACTTTGGGCTATGAAAAGTTTCTTACAACTTGGTTTTGAAACTATGTCCTTTCAATCGGACTATCTACAGGTTGTGAAGCTGATAAATGAAGAAGAAGAATGGTCTTCCTTAGCATCAGAATGGAACAAATTTGAGCATCTTAGATAATTGTTCACAAATTTTAATATTTTTTTATTGCACGAAATCTCAATGTAAGAGCGGACATACTCGCCAAAGAAGCCCGCTCCCAAAAAACTTTATTTTCCCATGTAAACATTACTTTCAGGGTGGTTAGCTTTTGAAGGTAACCTTCTTACCTTGAATCAATATTATATGGTGTTGTGAGAAAAAGAAAAGAAAAAAAACATACTTCTTTCACTGCTTACACGACTCTTCATTTTTCATATTATTCTTTTCTTTCCGGTTGTTTCCACCCTCCTCACACACTTTTTTATATTATAATTAAGAGTTTTTTTTGTTGAAAATACCATAAATGATATATGTTTATGTGATATGCCATAAACTAATTAATTTGTAAAAACTACCACAATGAGGTGGTTTGTAGTAGAAACAAAAATCCAAACTACCCTCCTAATATGATTATGATTTCTAGAAGTACTATACTGCATTTAATGCTAATTGTTTGCATTAAAGTGTGATAAGAAGTTATTAGTTTTACACAATAGATAATGACTCACAACCATAGACAATTTCACAACCATTTCTCACCAATTAATATGGCATTTGCTCTTCTTCCTCAAGCTAGAAGCATTGAAGATAAGAGAAGAAGTTGGCAAGTGGACAACAATATGGATTGTGCTAATAGACAAAATTGTGGCGATGAGCAGAGTAGACGAGTAGATGATCGTGGTGGACAAAGTACTATGAATAATGATTGAGATGATGAGGTAGAGTGGACAAGTGTTGGACATTCTGATTTGGATAACCAAAAAAATCGTGGTGGACATAATGGTATGGAAAAACAGGGGGACGAAGTTGGTATCTTCTGTCCACATAACAATATAGTGGACAATATTGAAGAAGATTCATAATGTAATATGGGTAGACAAATAATTGAGAGAAGGTGATCAATTAAATTGCACATGAGAAGTGGAGAAATGAATTGATTTTTTTCTTTTTTTCTTTTTCAATTTTTTTTTAAAATTCAATCAACATCTTTGATTATTGTAAGATGGACATATTCGTTAATTGTCAATGTCTAATATGATATTCTTAACAAGCCGTAAATAATATGGTATATTCTATAAGTTGACTACTTAATATGGTATTGTTCATAATTGTTTCTTCTTATGATTATATAATTACATTAGAATTTCTCACGTATGATTGTTGTAAACGTCATTAGAGATGGAAGAGGTGCTCCATATGTGGCATCATGATACTCAAAATATCTCTCTAACCTGTTGGAAAATGAAAGAAGATTCGCGTTAGCTAGAAATAAATTGGCTTCAGAACCAGAGTCGGTTCTGGGTACAGCGAGATGAAACATTCGCCTATAACCTCGTTTTATAATTTCAATCTCATATTTTATAAGCCCCCAAAATTTAAAATTTTATATATATATATATATATAGTGGTCCCAAAAACAAATATATAAAATATTAGCCTCAATTCTTTAATTTTGTTTTAAGCCCCCAAAATTTCAAAGTCGACCCTGCTCAGAATCGTAATTGCTTTCTTAATTATCTTGTATAACTTTATCCATTTTAAAGGGTTTTTTTGTCTATATCCTATTATGGGCCTTAGTCACTTTGTCTTTGGTTGGTTTGATGTTTTAATAAATGGTTAATTGGTGAAATGTAGATATCTTTTACGAAATTAGGTAGATATAAATTTCGGTGTATAATTAGTTTTTCAGTTTTAATATGCTAGATATATCTCCACGCTGCTCTTCACTTCATTACACGCACTTGGAGAAATAGCTTTACTCTCCAGTAGTATATGATAGAGGATGTCAGGCGGCTTTGTCAAATCAATGATGTCTTCTCCATCCGTCATAACCATATCATAAAAAAATAAATTACATATTTCGAATTCCCCCCTCCCACAAAAAAAACAACAAAGACCATAGAGACATTTATATATTAGGCTTAATAAGGTAGGTATTTGTCTATAGAAACAAAAAATAACTCTGATGGATGGTATACCAAACGCGGCGCCCGTGGACGGTGTAAAAAAAATATCAGTTGTAAGTGATATCATGATCAAAAGAATGACAACTTGTTTATTATACACCGATATGTTTGAAGAGAATGATTCCGTTTTCAAGATTTATTTTAAACTTAGTTAGTAAAATTTGTTTTACAAAGGTTTACTGTGCGGTTGTGTTTCTTTGAAGAAGACGATAGGTAGTAAAAAACATATAACGAAGTCTGGTGTTTTAAATTTATTTTAACTTTAATGAAAAATTTTAAGATTTTTACCGAAACTCTAAACCATAATTCAGAGGTCAAATACTTTCATGTATTTGATCCATGGAAAAATACTGTAAGAATGATAGTGTTCTGAAGCAAACTTTGGGTAAAGCTTAAAATAGTTAAATCCATTCGTGACAGTAGTAATTTATGTATGCCACCTACTGTAATCGATATATTAACTATCAGAAAACTAATGTGAAAAACATAAGAGCAGGAGTTCAAACCCTAAACCCTAAAAGGGGAACATATACTCTAAAAGGGAAAATAAATCCAAAAAGAGGAAAAAATAAACCCTAACAGAAGAAAAAATAAACCCTACTAGGGACATTAAACCCTAAAAGGGAAAACTAAACCCTACATTTTAAAAATAAACCCTCTCATGAAAAATTAAACGCTAAAAGGAAAAGTAAACCCTAAAATGAAAAAAACAACCCTACAAGCGAAAAAAAAACCGGTGAAGGGAAAAATGAACCCAAGAATGAAAAAATCGTACCAGGCCAAAACAAACCCTAAATGGAAAAAATGAACCCTTAAATGAAAAGTTAAACCTTGAAGCAGTAAATAAACCCAAGACGAAAAATCTTAACACTAAAAGGAAATGTAAACCATAATCTTCAGTTTAACAGATATCTTCTTATCACAATATACTAACTACGTCTATTTGTTTTGATGATTTTGCAGTTGAGTACTCAAGACTTAGTGAGAGTTGTTGTGGGAAACTGGACGAAATTTCGAACTGGAAAATGGTCGTTCAAACCCAAAGAAAATGAGGAGATCAAACAGATACAAATATACTTTGACATGTCATATTCAGAGCTTGTGAATCTCGTTGCTCGGACTATTGATTTCCGAGGGTCGTTTATAAGTATGATTATGTCGTACGAGTATCTTTAGTGGATGTTAGTGGATGTTGGTAACGGAAGACACTCAAGTAGTTCCATAATAAATTAAGGAGGAGCATGATGTGCGAGTGTTTGTGCAAATGCGTAGGGAGATCGAGGAAGTAGATCTTTTTGTCATAATAAATTCTGAATTAACTGATAACTCGCGTCCTAGTTATTGTTTTTGAGAGAAAACACCAAACTACGAGAGGTCTGCAAATGAGAATGACACAACTAGCAATGAAACGTATAACGACACAAGTAGCTTCTACTTTCAGGATTTTGCGATGGAAGCATCAGAGGGAGGAGATGTAGATGACACTTCTAAACCAAGGACCCCTAGCTAGTATGAAACCAGTTCGAACAAATCAGTTGCAAATGGTTGTAAAGATGTACGAGAAATGGATGTTCGGACTACCCTAACATGTAGTTTGACTACTCCGTTGACAAGAGAATATGGAGGCATATTTCAACATCGAATCGATGACAGAGGGAAGGGAGTTGTTCATGAAGAGCATGAAAATATAGATCCGGATCCGTCGGTTCACGACATGAGAACCTTACCTGTTCAACAAGAGATTGTGGGTAAAGGCAAAGATGTTCCCCAAATTGCAAATATGAGTGAAAGAGGACATAACTTCTTAGTAAGAAGACTCTTTGAAACCTCATCTGACTCAAGAGGTACTATATCTGAAGACGAATGTGTGGACCGTTTTAGTCGGGTCATTCCTCGGTGGGTCACAAACGATGAGGTAGATGAGAACGTGTTTTTCCTTGATATAAACGATCCTGCATTGTTCAGCCGCGATGCTCTGCCAGTTTTCAACGATATTTTCACCGAAGGTATACATTTATATTTATGATACTTTGTATATCGGGACTGTTAGTCGGAGTATGTGAAGTTTCATGTTTTAGGTAAAAACTGAATATAAAATGTTTATTTTTTGGTGAAAGCGTGGATGGAGCACTGTTTGGTATCGATTATGAGGGAGAAAATTTTTGTGTTGGGTGTGTGTTCAAAAACAAAGTCGATTGCAAGATTAAAATTGGAATCAATGCCATAAACCAAAAGTTTAACTTTAAAACAACACGGTCTTCACCCGATTACATGGTCCTCAAATGCACCTCATATGTATGTCCATGGCGCATCTACGCCGCGAGAGTGGACAACTCTGACAATTTTCAAATAAGATCTGCCACATTGGAGCAATGTTGTCCAATAGACGAGCGAAGAAACTATCATAAATTGGCAACAACACAGGTGATTGCTGAATTGGTTGCAAAGCATTACTTATGCATAAAGAAGGGTCCTAATCCCCATGGATTGAGAAAATTTATGCTAGATGAATTTCATGTCAATGTTTCATACTGGAAAGCTTGGAGAGCTCGAGAATTTTCTATGAACATGTCACTAGGCACAATTTTGGAAGCTATGCAATAATGCTGAATTACATGGCGTTGTTAGAGCATATGAACGATGGTAACAGAAAGTGATGGGACAACACGTTTCAAGTATAATTTTATTGCCCTAGGTGCTTATGTGAAGGGTTTTTCTTATCTTAGGAAAGTGGTTGTTGTAGGCGGAACCTCTTTAAAGTCTAGATACGGTGGTAAGCTACTCACTGCAGTTGTTCAGGATGTAAATTTTCAAGTCTTCCTTTTATCATATGGCATCATTGATAGTGAGAACGATGACTCTTAGGAATGATTTTTTAACATATTGAAAACATTTGTATATGATTGACCGGATTTGTATATGACCTTCCCTTAAGAAGGTATTATAACACAACAAAAAAACATTGGTAGCTCATATACATGGGCGGATATACAGTATACTGACATGAACTACTGTTTTCTTACCTTGTAGGTTTACACAAGGGTGATACATGCGTGGTGCATTGTACATTTGTACCATAATGTGAAGGCAAAATTTGATCCTAAAACTCTCGGTTATCTAATGATGCAAGCTGCCAGATCATACACGATCAATGATTTCAATAACAAATTTTTGGAAATACAGAATACCAAGCCTCTTTGCGCTGCGTACCTACTTGATATTGGTAAAATCTATACGAAATTAATTACTACAATATTATTAGTAATGTTGCGTACATGTGGATTTCTACAGGTTTTCCTCATTGGACACGATCCCATTTTAAAAGAGAAACGGTATAACATAATGGATTCTAATATTGCAGAGTCTTGGAATAATAAGTTGAAGGAAGAAAGAGAGTACTCATTGGTCACAATGCTGGAATACATCATGAGTCAAATTATGACATGGTTTGCTATTAAGCGTGAAGCAACTAAGAAAAATGAAGGTAATTGTTTCCTAACACCACATGTACGGAAGAGGGTAGAAACCAACTTTGAAGAGGGAATAATGGTTGTGAAAACAATATGTCCAACACAGTACGAGGTTTCAACCCAAAATGTGGCACTTACCTTGTAAATTTCAAGGATGGATCTTGTAGTTGCAAAGAGTTTCAATTTATTAGAAGTCCATGCTCTCATGCCCTCACAGTTGCATCGAGTGTAGATCTTTCCACTGAACCAATGGTGATTAGGAGAATTACAATAATGTTTGGGCTGGTGCGTATGCTGAGAACATATATCCAATACCTTCGGCTGGAGGCAATGCATTAACTGGTTCTTCGTTCAATAAGGGTAATGATTTTATGCCGCCGAAGGTAAAAAGGACTTCTATTAAGCCAAAGAAACTCCAGATTTTATCTCGGGGGAGCACAAGGTAAGGTTTTACATACTTTTAAACTTTAAGTGGAACATTGATATGATCAATTATAAGTGATCCTTTATTTTTCTTTTGCAAGGTGGCTGGAAACATGAGGTGCAACCATTACCATTGAAAAGGACACAATAAGTCAAGTTTTCCTAATCCCATTTAAGGGGTTTTATTGTTAGGAGTTGTGGGAAATGTAGGTTTTTGGTGTATTGGATCAATGGATCAAGAGGTGGAAGAATTTTTTGGGGGTATTCTAACAAATGGGCATAATTGTTTAAGGTTCTGCTTTGGTGTATGTATAAAAATAAGTGCACCTGTTTTAAGTAGTTTGTATATTGGTTTCAGTAGTCGGTATGTCGTGTGAATTATCTTTCCTTTTGTAAGCAGAACCAAGCCCACCCGCTTTCATGTATTAAGGCTAGTTAAAAGCGTTGTTGTTAAAATATTATAAGCCGTATGCGCTGCATAATCTATGTTGTGAAATATTTCTGTTTGTGGTGTTAATCGAAGTAGGCATAATAGAAGTAAATGACATTGAAAAGAAAATAAACTTAGTACTTGTTTGAAACATTCAAAGTGAAGAACCTCAATTTTTGAGACATAACCAACTAAAGAAGAAGTTGAGTTTTCAATTATGGATATTAACTAAAGTCAGGGGATATGTGGAGGAGGATCCTTAACAAGCGCATGGAAAGCTTGTATCATGTAGTTCATTGCTGCGACCTTCAGATATTGCTTTCCTAACAATAAGGATTTGTCTATGTGGTCGAGAGAATGCTGTTCATCAGGACGATAACTGCTACACCAGGAAAAACTGAAAAGGTAGAAAAATTGTTTTTGCATGCGTACAATAATAATGAAAGGTTAATGGAAGAGCGTTAATGAAGAAAATGCATGTCTTCAACCACTACTTCTAACTCATTTCTGTCAATTTGAAAAGGGTCCAAACTAAATTCTCCAACTTGAGCCACAACTCCTTGCCATTTTATGAAGAAAGGCGAATGTGTTGACATAAAAGTTAGCTCATGTTCAACCTTATCTTTCAATATTTTGTTATGGTTACAATCCAAAACTTCAATTGACCTTTGGTTCAGGTCAATTGTGAGGCCAAGCCAGTGGGTACTTTGAATGGAGATCGTGCAACAGATCATGTTGACAGGCGACAACCACTTAGGACGCTTTGAGATAGGCAGACTTGAAGCTACTGAGAATCCAAACTTATATTTTGCAATCGTGGGTTGAAAAGATCACCAAAGACGTTGCATCTCTTGCACCCAAATCGTTGGCAAGAAATCATACCTGCAATTGGATATCTTATCTCTCCTATGTTGGACAAAAAGGAGAACAATATCCAAAACCTATATAACAAAAGAGAGCTTAAAAATAAATAGAGTAATATATTGACTACCATAAAAATAATAGTAATTAAATGTAGAAAGTGTAATATATTGACTACCGTTTACGAAATGCATCACTTACGTTTGGTAGCCATATTTCAGTTGGTTTGAATAAAGACCAGAACAGTGTATTCTCGATGGAGAGATTGTCAGCAAGATGATAAACCCCGATCACATTAATTTGGTTGTTACCTTATACAAGAATGACATAACTGTCGAAGATGGTAAAGAGTATGCACCTGGAATTATGGAGAAGTGCTCAGAAGTCATGACATTTCTTTTGTGGTGGGTCGTCAAATGCTCTAAATTCCATAATGAGAGGGGAGAGAAAAACCTCCCACAGATCATCTTCCTCGACTGTTGGTAAAACGATTGCTTTAGTTTTTCGGGTTGGTTGAGTGTTCTCGATCTTGACTGGCTTTGGGTTCCCCACCAGGTTTTTATTTATCCTCGAACTTCTTATAACGACTTCTTTAGCTGTATCTTTTTGTGTTTCTCATTATTAGTCCTCTTTGTAGTACGAGTTTCTAAAGAATCCTTAGATTTATCTCTCTTTCCAATATCCTCGGTTCTTCTCCTGACCTTCTCGCTTATGTTAGACAATGTTTCATGATCGTCTTGTCCGAGTTCTTTGGAATATTGTCTAATTGTCTTTGCCTTAACAAAACACAAAGCAAGTAGTCAACATATAGTTGTGAGTATATAGTATACTTGTTAGAGAGAGCAGGTTAAAAGTAGATGTTAGTATTGGTAGGCTATGATGCTCGGACCCATTCACTATTAAAAATGGACCGAACACCAAAATACCTTTGACGCGGAAACATAGGACATTAAATGTAAGTTGTTTGAGAAACCCAAATAAATATTCGGCTCAATTGTGCTTTCAACATACGAGAGCGGAAAAACCTAATATGTATGAATTTGAAAAAGCCGAACATATAGGGAATTTTTTTTTGACATTGTTATTACAAACTAAACATTACCTTCAGTAAATCTTGAGCTTTAACTCCCCTTGTAGTGTTTATGGTTACATTACCTGGAATAGCAGGGTTGATTGTGGATTGATAGGTTTCCTGGACCAAAGAAGCAGGTTTCGTCTCCATTTGTTCATGACCTTGGGTTCCTGAAATATTCAGTGAGAACGATGGAAGATCAATTTTTTTGATGGATGGTGAAACATTAACAGTTGGACGTGGTTGGTTTGTTCCATTATCAAGTTGATTAGACAGACGTTGTCCTGCATCCCGTTAACTTAAACGAGAATAGTTCGTACGAAGTAGTAGTATACGAACTACCTGAAGGAATTCAATAGTTCGAGTATCCTACAATTTCCGGATATGTGTTACAAATACCTGTGACATTTCGTTTGCGTCTGTTGGGCAACATCTGCTTGGGATAAATGGAGAGAAAATGACGGAGCTTCTATATCCTTAAGTTGTGTTGTAACATTGGCAGTGGGGCGAGTCTGAGAAGCTGCTGAAATTATGAGAAAGAAGAACAGTATCTGTTAAAGCATTTTATAAATGGTGATTATATGCAGTATTTGTGTTAACTATAACGATTACATGTTGGTACATCGTGTTTTTGTATTGGAGATCTTAGATTTTCCCATTGGGACGAGGAATACATTTCTTGAACCTCCACGTTTTCTAAGTTGGCATCGAGAGGGTTCTCGCGGACAACATTTCGAATGATTTCGTCTGTCGGATCATCTGATCTGAAGCTGTTGTCGCCTTTTCGCTCAGGTCATTGTGACACATTTCTTCGTCATCTGTCAATTGTAGACTTTCAGTGTAGAGAAGCATAAAAATGTTTTCGCAAATAGAGTGTAGCATTATAATGTGTTATTACCAGTGACTGATTTTTCTCCCATAGGTTGATGATTTGGTTCATTTTTATGGAGATATAGGTCTTTAAAATCTTTGAGTGTATCCTTCAGAAATTGGTATATTTTTCTCTTGTATCAGTGATGCGACCTTATGGACGAGTAAATCGTCATCAAAAGACGCTGTTTTTTTGGTGCAATAGAAGATGGTACAAAGGATGATGGGTCATTTGGACCCTTTTGATGGTCCTTCGTATCATCTTTGTCGTTGTCTTCTTCTTCCTTGGTTCTCAGCGATTCCTGTGTCCGTTATTGTGCTTCAATGACATCTACAGCATGCAGACCACCAGTCCAAGAAATAATTTCAAACCGAACATTCTCTTCTATTAACATAAGAAAGTAATCAACGACAGCATCATGTTTGTCAGCATCGATTTCAATGTCCTCGACTAACTCTGGTGCCAGCAACGATATCACTAGAGCATGTGTAATAATCATATAGGACCATTAGAACATATTAGAGTCTTTTTTTAGTTGGAGTACTGAACAGTAACTAGTAGTCTGACTATTATAACAACTGGTACTTACTTCATCGAGAATGTTAAGCGACCTGAACGATTTGTTCTTTAGGTGCAGACTCATTTGACTTACAAAATAAACAATCTCCTGAATCGATGCACATCTTTCCATCATGGACTGAAGGACGGAATTTTAATAATTACAGGACAACATGCGACTGTAACTAGAATCATGGCATGGGGTAAGCCTTGTATAGAAGTCGTAGGCTGCATGTAGCTGAAATGGTCTTTTGATTTGGTGCTCTCAACAGTCATAGATGTCTAGTAGGTGTTGAACCCTCTCTTTTGTTATTTGTGTGTTGTTGGATATTGGACACAGTATTCCATCAACCAGAAGAAGTAGGGCTAGACACAACCTCGTTTTCGGATCCTTGTACTTTTTTCCCTCGATCAGTTTCTTGTGTATCTAGGAAGCAGTTGGCTTTTTTCACCGTCAAAAAACTTGTTCTAAACGTTGTCAAGATTGTTACTCACTTTACCCTTCCTTTTGTTTTTGTTTTTGGAGGCGTAATTTTTTATCCTCTTCATTCTCTTGCATGCAATTCAACCCAGTGACAATAAAAAACTCTTGAATACTATACCGTATAGGTTTCCCTGCAAAAAGCCACCACAGTTCGTTTTTCTTCTTTGTCACTAACTGTCTTGATAACAAGTAGTGGAGAAAAACGAGGGAGAATTCGTGATTCTCCATTTGCAAAATCAGTTTGAACTGTGAGTTCATTAGCAAGTCCAAATCATGTGATATGTTCTACAGTGCGAGTGTTGAAATACTTATTTACTCTGACTCTTCCACCAGACTCATGATTTAATTCAAATATTCAACGAGGAAGTTCCTGGCCTGTATCTTCATTCATCTAGACACTGTAATGCGAAAGATGCATAAAGTTAATACTCGAACTACTTTAACAAATAGTCAATATACTGGGAACCCAAAAACCGAACTGGTAAGGGTGTGCAACGTGGGAAGAAGATAAACGGTATCATATTTTCGAAAGACCATAACCTATAATTAATATGAAATAGAGCGTAAATTTGTTGACAGACGAATGGAGAGACATGCAATAGAGAGAAAGAGAGGACAATATTATGAATTTCTATGCAACATCAGAATTTCAAATATTATCATAATCTGTATATAAATCCTCAAATATTAAAAGTTTCAGAAAAAGGCTTATCAAAGAAGACAAGTTCGTCAAGCAGAACACTAATTGTGGTGTTTTTTATGATATTGTTCAACTAATTTCCGTGAATATAAAAGAGTAAAGTGAAATTTAGCTTCTGTAAGAAACCCTAGATGAGACTTTGGTGATTTCGTTTGATAGTTCCAGGAATCAATATGATTGTAGATGAAGGTTATTGTTCGCCTCGCTTTATCTTTGTTAAAATTTGGAGTGATTTTGAAAGAGGAGATGAGTTACAAATTTATTTTACTTTTTACACTTGAAAAAATTAGGGAGAGGAAGTTAATGGCAACGGTTGAGTTCTATCTCAGAAAAATCGAAGGAAAGAGAAGACGAAGTGGGATAAATATTTGAAAATTAAAAATATTCGTCTGAAAAAGTAACTCTAATGTAATAGGATAATTGTTCATGCGAGTATAAGTTATACTGAATATAATGTATAATAACGATGGAGAAAGACACACATGTTAGGGGTAGATGACATTTACTTAATTTTAGCTTATATTATGTATATACATTGCAATTCTCCTTTAATAAATTACGTTTGGAGAAGAAAAAATGAGTTTCTCACGTTTTTTTTTTTTCATTTCTCTTCATAGTTTCTTATAGATTTTTTTGGGAGGCTTTTTCCTACGTGTCAGAGAATAGTCGCAAACAAAAGCATCATGATGTGGTGAAGATGAACGATCGACTGTCGAACTCCAGAATCGTTGAAACATAGTAAAAGAAGACAACTGAAGCGTTTTGAGCTGAGGAATGAGAGAGTTGTAGAAGAAGTTAACTTCCAGTCAATTCGTATACCTTAGCCATGCATCGTTTTAAAATATCACCGCCAATGAAATACTTGTTGTATCTGTCCCGAGAAAGGCTGAAGATGTCCACCAACCAAGTGTTATCCACATGGGTGGAGAAATAGCATTCGACCCCTTCGCAGCTTCCCAAAGGTTAAACCACACTTATCGGTATAAACCTATTGACCGAATCAACTCTTATTTGAGGCCCGAGAACTTGTTATATTAAACCTTTAGCTTTATTCCCACAAAAAATGGTTACCGGAACAATAGCTCTGGCAATGGCATAACATAAAATAATATTGTTTATTAAAAAATTCTTTTAATAATTATTTTATTATATTACTAATTTATCTAAATTATTAAAAAATTATAATAAATTCAATAATATACAAAATTTCAAAAAAATATCAAAAATAAATTCAAAAAATTATAAAATATTTTTAAAAATAAAATTTTCAAAACATATAAAATAAAATTTATTAAAATTATTAAAATAAAAGATAAAAATTGAAAAATTACAAAAATTATTTATAAAATTATCATAAATTATATATAAAAAAATTATTAAAAATCATCGTTCAATTCCTTTTTTAAAAAATATTTGATTAAATTTAATATTAAGTTATTACCTCAATACATTGAATCTTTTGAGTGTCAATTCATGATTTCAACTCATATTTATGTGGAATATTGACGTATATTAATCTTAGTGAATAAAAGTTTATGAATTTTCTTAACTTCTTTAAATATGGGTCTATATGTGCCAAGGAGGTATAAAACATAATATTTTTTTTGGAGAATTTAACATATTTTATACCTTGTGATAGAGTTTTTTTGCATTTGGAAAGGTGCAAAGCTTCCACTATTTAATTCTATAACTCAAAAAACATGTATAACATGTCCATTAATGTAAAAAAAAATTGTTCAGGATCTTTAAAATGTACATGAAACAGAAGAGATTCACACAATAAATGTACGATATCTTGCTATATCCACTTATGAAACTGTATTCTAGCATTCCTCATCCCTTGTTATTTGTTTCAGGATCGAAGGACTCCAATCATGGTCTTAGCAAAGCAAAGATCTTTAACAAATAGGCAACATGTATCATTCAAGCTCTTTAAAATTACATATTTTTAATTTTTTCTAATTTTCTGTATTTTAATATTTTTTTACTTTTTTAATATTTTGGAATTTACTATAATATTTTCATTTTTTAGAAATTTGAACTTTTTATAACTTTGGAATTTTTAACATTTTCTGTAATTTATTTAAATTTCTTTTTAAAACTTTATAGTTTTGTAATTTTTTGCATTTATTATAACTTTTTCTAATTTATTAACTTTTTAAAAAATTATAATACATATAATAATATAAAAAATTATGTAATGTCACGTCATTGCCAGAGTTACTAATAAGATCTTAAGATGATCAGGGTTGATGGATGAATTATGGAAATGTGATTGATAAAGAAAAAACGACTCAAACAAATGGTGAAGGATATGTTGATGGTTAGAAGATTCATTTGTAAACAAAGTTTGGAAAAGAAACATATTCAAAAAAGAAAAAAAACGAGTGATGAATTTTTTAAAGGGGATTTTAATTATTCTTTACTAGTTTGCTCAATGAAATATCGTTCAAAATAAATAAGATGAGACACACGAGCCTAGGGTTTAGGAAACATACTCCAAAAACATATAGTTTTAAAAGAAAGAAAACTATTCTGAGATTGGCGCACCATTCACTTTTTAGCATCCATCCTGGCAGTACAAAGAT
>OVBE01004968.1:0-22685 GCA_900406425.1 Iberis pinnata | reverse complement strand
TCTTCAATGGTGACAAAGACCAAAGATCCGAGCCTTCTGAACTCGGTGTTCCATAAGGAGATGACAACATATCTACAAACGTTGACCAAAAGCTTCTTTGACCTACGGTAATACCGTACCATAGATGGCAGAAGCTTCTAGCAACGAAGTAACTACACTGATCACACTCCCTTAGAAATTTAAGCCTAATTTCTATGGCTTTGACAGGCAAACAATTCCCAAATATTGATGGCAATGCCTTCAAATTTCCAGAGTTTGAAACAACTTGATGGTCACTCTCCGAACAAAAGGAGTAATGGAGTAGCCAATGGTTTGAGAAACCTGATCTTTCCTTAAGCATCTCAGACTTTAAGCTAAAGTAGAGATTTACCTGGTGATTGGTCTCCACCCTTATCAGCGAGGGTCCATGCCGAGTAGTGAGAAAGATGGGGGTTGGTGAGTCTTGCAGAGGTCGAGGGGACTTGGTGAAACAAAGGTAAATGGCTGGCATTAAGGTTTGGGGACCAGAGACGTTCCAAAGCGTCTTCTCCTTGCAACGAAGATGAAGACTTACCGTGTACCTAAACTCTAGTCTTACCATCCAACTTCTACGGGCCAACATACCGCGTGTATAAAGGAGATGGTCGACGCAGCACCAGCGACAGTAAAATGCCGCTTTACCGGAGCAGAAATCCGACCCAACTCAAGCAAACACACAAAACCGAATTGTCAATCCAGGGACAGTAACGAAGTGAAGAAGGGGATAATTACCAGAACCGAGATCTCTGAGGTCGGTGCAGTACCAGCGGCGGAGACCCGCTTTACCGGAACAGAAATCCAACCGGAACAGAATCGTCGATTGTGGAGATGAGGCAGTACAACTGAAATCCCGAGAGTAGCAAACAAGGACCAAACCCGGGAGGAGACTCTGGTTTTGGATGCTGCTAGTAAGGTCACCGCCAGAACTCACAGAGGAGCGGTGAGCCATGACACCGGTAGGGAGGGGGAAGTGAGGCAATCCTTGCTGACGAAAGTGGTTCGTGACTGGGCAAAGGGAGGAGTTGGGTTGTGCAGCGGAGAGAGGAAATCGGCGAAGTATAAGCACAGCAGAGAGAGGCCGAGTCCACTGTGGCGGCGGCGACTGGCTGAGCCCTTGAATCTCCGGCGAAAGGCAGAGAACTCTGACGAAAACAAACTGAAACAAAACAAACCTGAAACAAAAATCCAGCAGAAGTAACATGAAGGACGAGAAGCTAAGGAGAGGAGGCGACGCCGGCGGGAAGCGCCACCGCCGGCGTCGAGAAAAGCCATTTCCAGTGTGACCTAGGGAGCTGTGCCTGGGAGCTTTCGGGAGCGGCTAGGGTTTTTTTCCAAGAGAGTAGCTTGATACATAGAGAAAGATATAAGCATTTCCAGCTCTGCCCAGAGGGATCTAAACTTCCCAAAATACTTTGTAAACTTCAAATCTTCTTGATTGAGTTCATTCAAAGCTTTCTTGACCTCATATACTCTGTTTGTGTTAGAAAAATTACAATAAACTTTGTGTAGTGTATCCCACAGCTCTTTAGAAGTTTTACAATAAGAGTAAGCTTCAAGAATAGATGAGTCCAGGGAGTTTTGGATAATCTTTAAGACCATTTGGTCTTCTTGAAACTATTTGTCATATTCAGCCATGGTGTCATCTTTTTGAACATTATTTTGACCATCTTCAAAAGTACTTTCTTAAGTACTTTCTTGAACAGAATGAGATGGAGCCTCCCTAAGAACATGGCTCCAAAATCCTTTGCCTCCAAGGGAAATCTTGATAGTTCTAGGCCACAAAATATAGTTTAGTCCATTGAGAAGAACATGAGCAAAACCTTCTGATTTTCCATTTTTTAGAGCTTAAAACAGAGAATGCTTAGAAATATATTATGAAGAACCAAAAAGATGAATAAGTCTCAAAGTGATTAGAAAAATAGATAATAACCAGAATAAATAGAATATAGCTTAAGAATTGGAACTAGAATTTAGAAATAACCCAGAATGATGAAAACAGAACCATAATGGAGAATAAACCGAGATTTTAAGAACAAAAAGAAGAACCAGATTTAAAGTGAACCAGAATGAAGAGTAAGAGTAACCAAAATATTTTGCGGAAGATAATAGGTGTATAGAACCTTAAAAGCTATGATACCATGTTAAATTTCAGAAGTTCATGTTGAAGAACATCAAGAACACTTGAGGAGAAGCATATGGATGAAAATAAGAGAGAAAGAGAAGTAATTCTTATTGATTATGAGTTTGAAGGTTTACTATAGCCATACTAGCTCATGTGTCCACTTCCTCATTTCCCGGTATTCTGCCTCTGCACTTGAGCAAGAAACAATCTTTTGCTTCTTACTTCTCCATGTGACCAAGTTCCAACCAATAAATGTACAATAGCCGATGGTAGATCTTCTATCATTCCGGTCTCCTTCCCAATCCGCATCACAATAGCCTACAATCTCGGAACTTTGGTTGCTACCCATCCAGATCCCTTGGCCAGGAGCTCCTTTAAGGTACCTCAAGATTCTATCAATCATGTTCCAATGATGCTTCTTTGGCTTTTGCATGTGTTGGCTCACCCGGTTCACAGCAAAGCATATATCAGGACGAGTGAAAGTCAAATATATTAGCTTACCTACTAGTCTTTGGTATTGGTGAATATCTTCAAAGGGTTGATCCTCCACTTCTCCTTCTCTTATGGTCTTATAACCATCTTCAAGAGGTGTTTTGCAAGAATTTGCTCCAAGCTTTCCTGTTTCACTAAGAAGGTCGAGAGTATATTTCCTTTGGGACAAGAACAAACCATTAGATGATCTACATATTTCAATGCCAAGGAAATACTTCAATTCTCCTAATTCTTTAATATCAAACACAATTTTAAGATGATCTTTGATCATTTGAATTCCTACCTTGTCATCCCCTGTGATGATAATATCATCCACATATATAAGGATGACTACTTTACCTTTTTGGCCATGGAGGGTGAATAGAGTATGATCCCCTTCTGACCAAGTAAGGCCTTGTGTGAGAAGTTTAGAACTTAATTTATGGTACCATGCCTAAGGGGATTGTTTGAGTCCATAGATAGCTTTGTTGAGCCGAAGCACCTTTCCTTGGCCAACTAATCCTTCAAAGCCTGGTGGGGGACGCATGTAAACCTCTTCGTCCAAGTCTCCTTGTAAGAAATCATTCTTCACGTCCATCTGCTACAAGTTCCAAGATAAGTTAGTTGCCAAAGCCATTATCACTCTTACCGTATGGAGTTTGGCTACATGAGCAAAAGTATCAAGATAGTCTTCTCCATATGTTTGAGTGAAGCCTCTGGCCACCTGCCTAGCCTTATGTCTTTCATTATCCCCATTTGCCTTGTACTTTATAGTGAACACCCATTTTGATGTTACTGCCTTCTTTCCTTTTGGAAGGTTTTCTTGTTTCCAAGTTTTGTTATTTTCCATGGCCTTGAGCTCATTCTCAATAGCCACTCTCAAATCTTTTGTTTTGACAGCTTCATCATAAGTCCTTGGAATCAAATTTTGATCAATCTTATTCACAAAGGTTTGATGTGTCCTTAGGAATTTGGCCAATGAGCACACATTTGGAATAGGATGGGCTACGACCTTGTTGTTGTAATACCCGAGTGTTCCTCCAATGAGATGGGAGATATTTGATCCTGGTACTTCTCCTCAAGACTAGTTGGGGAAGGTCATCTTGTTGTTTTGGTTGACTTTGATCTTCAAGATCTTCATCTGAGTTTGGTAAAACTCCCCCTTGATCATGTACGATTGAAACCGAATGACTTGATGATTCATTTGGATCACTTTGGTTCCCCCCTTCATGATCAAGTGGGATGTTTCCAACACCTTGTTGCCCCTTCATGATTAGAAGGTTGAGGTCTTGTGTCTTGGGTGAGCTCTCGGGGAGTTGCATCTTGGTTGAGAACTCCTAGAGTATCCAGCACTCTTCTTGTATAGCGGTCTGGTTATCACAATGCATAGTTATCGGATTTTTTGATTCAATGCCCATATCTTTGAGAAGTCCCTTAATCCATACTAGCTCATTGTTAACTTCCTCATTGCCCGATACTCTGCCTCTGCGCTTGAGCAAGAACCAATCTTATGCTTCTTACTTCTCCATATGACCAAGATCCCACCAATAAAAGTAATATAGCCGGTGGTAGATCTTCTATCATTCTGGTCTCCAGCCCAGTATGCATCACAACAGCCTATGATCTCAGTACTTTTGTTGCTACCCATCAAAATCCCTTGGCCAGGAGCTCCTTTAAGGTACCTCAAGATTCTGTTCATCATGTTCCAATGATGATTCTTTGGCTTTTGCATATATTAGCTCACCTGGTTCACAGCAAATCATATGTCAAGACTTGTGATAGTCAAATATATTAGCTTACCTACTAGTCTTCGATATTGATGGCTATCTTCAAAAGGTTGATCCTCCACTTCTCATTCTCTTATGGTTTTATAACCATCTTCAAGAGGAGTTTTGCAAGGTTTTGCTCCAAGCTTTCCTGTTTCACTAAGATGGTCTAGAGTATATTTCCTTTGTGACAAGAACAAACCATTAGATGATCTACATATTTCAATGCCAACTTCAACTATTCTAAGTCTTTTATATCAAACACAATCTTAAGGTGATCTTTTATCATTTGGATTCCTACCTTGTCATCCCCTATGATGATAATATTATCCACATATATCAGGATGACTACCTTACCTCTTTGGCCATGAAGGGTAAACAGAGTATGATCCCCTTCAGACCTAGTAAAGCCTTGTGTGAGAAGTGTGGAACTTAGTTTATGGTACCATGCCCTAGGAGATTGCTTAAGTCCATAGATAGATTTTTATAGCCAAACCACTTTTCCTTGGCCACCTGATTCTTCAAGGCCTGGTGGGGGACGCATGTAAACTTCTTCTTCCAAGTCTTCATGCAAGAAAGCATTATTCACGTCCATCTGCACAAGACCCAAGATAAGTTAGTTGCCAACACCATTATCACTTTTACCGTGTGAAGTTTGGATATGACAGCAAAAGTATCAAGATAATCTTCTCCATAGGATTGAGTGAAGCCTCGAGTCACTAGCCAAGCCTTATGTCTTTCAACATCCCCATTTTCTTTGTATTTTATAGTGAACACCCATTTTTATGTTACTGCCTTCATTCCTTTTGGAAGGTTTTCTTCTTTCCAAGTTTTGTTATTTTCCATGGCCTTGAGCTCATTCTTAATAGCCACTCTCCAATCTTTTGTTTTGACAGCTTCATCATAAGTCCTTGGAATCAAATTTTGATCAATCTTGTTCACAAAGGTTTGATGCGTCCTTGGTAATTTGGCCAATGAGCACACATTTGGAATAGGATGGGCTACGACCTTGTTGTTGTAATACCCGAGTGTTCCTCCAATGAGATGGGAGATATTTGATCCTGGTACTTCTCCTCAGGACTAGTTGGGGAAGGTCATCTTGTTGTTCTGGTTGAGTTTGATCTTTAAGATCTTCATATGAGTTTGGTAAAGCTCCCCCTTGATCATGTACGATTGAAACCGAATGACTTGATGATTCATTTGGATCACTTTGGTTCCCCCCTTCATGATCAAGGGGGATGTTTCCAACACCTTGTTGCCCCTTCATGATTAGAAGGTTGAGTTCTTGTGTCTTGGGTGAGCTCTCGGGGAGTTGCATCTTGGTTGAGAACTCCTAGAGTATCCAGCACTCTTCTTGTATAGCCGTCTGGTTATACAATGCATAGTTATCGGATTTTTTGATTCAATGCCCATATCTTTGAGAAGTCCCTTAAGCCATACTAGCTCATTGTTAACTTCCTCATTGCCCGGTACTCTGCCTCTGCGCTTGAGAAAGAACCAATCTTTTGCTTCTTACTTCTCCCTATGACCAAGATCCCACCAATAAAAGTACAATAGCCGGTGGTAGATCTTCTATCATTCTGGTCTCCAGCCCAGTACGCATCACAACAGCCTACAATCTCGATACTTTTGTTGCTACCCATCCAAATCCCTTGGCAAAGAGCTCCTTTAAGGTACCTCAAGATTCTGTTAATCATGTTCCAATGATGCTTCTTTGGCTTTTGCATATATTAGCTCACCTGGTTCACAGCAAATCATATGTCAAGACTTGTGATAGTCAAATATATTAGCTTACCTACTAGTCTTCGGTATTGATGGCTATCTTCAAACGGTTGATCCTCCACTTCTCATTCTCTTATGGTTTTATAACCATCTTCAAGAGGAGTTTTGCAAGGTTTTGCTCCAAGCTTTCCTGTTTCACTAAGAAGGTCTAGAGTATATTTCCTTTGCGACAAGAACAAACCATTAGATGATCTACATATTTCAATGCCAAGAAAATACTTCAACTATTCTAAGTGTTTTATATTAAACACAATCTTAAGGTGATCTTTTATCATTTGGATTCCTACCTTGTTATCCCCTATGATGATAATATCATCCACATATATCAGGATGACTACCTTACCTCTTTGGCCATGAAGGGTAAATAGAGTATGATCCCCTTCGGACCTAGTAAAGCCTTCTGTGAGAAGTGTGGAACTTAGTTTATGGTACCATACCCTAGGAGATTGCTTAAGTCCATAGATATCTTTTTTGAGCCAACGCACTTTTCCTTGGCCACCTGATTCTTCAAGGCCTGGTCGGGGACGCATGTAAACTTCTTCTTCCAAGTCTCCATGCAAGAAAGCATTATTCACGTCCATCTGCCACAAGTCCCAAGATAAGTTAGTTGCCAACACCATTATCACTCTTACCGTGTGAAGTTTAGATACGACAGCAAAACTATCAAGATAATCTTGTCCATAGGATTGAGTGAAGCCTCGAGTCACTAGCCCAGCCTTATGTCTTTCAACATCCCCATTTGCTTTGTATTTTATAGTGAACATCCATTTTTATGTCACTTCCTTCTTTTCCTTAGGAAGGTCTTCTTCTTTCCAAGTTTTGTTTTTCTCCATGGCCTTGAGGTCATTCTCAATAGCCACTCTCCATTCTTTTGTTTTGACAGCTTCATCATACGTCTTTGGAATCAAGTCTTCATCAATCTTGTTCACAAAGGCTTGATGAGTCTTTGAGAATTTGGCCAATGAGCACACATTTTGAATAGGATGGGCTATGGCCTTGTTGTTGTAATACACTCGAGTATTCCTCCATTGAGATGGTGGGTATTTGATCCTGGTACTTGTCCTCAAGACATGTTGGGGAAGGTCATCTTGTGGTTCTGGTTGATTGTGATCTCCAAGATCTTCATATGAATTTGGTAAAACTCCCCCTTGATCATGTACGATTGAGTTCGAATGACTTGATGATTCATTTGGATCACTTTTGTTCCCCCCTTCATGATCAAGTGGGATGTTTTCAACACCTTGTTATCCCCCTTCATGGTTAGAAGGTTGTGGTCTTGTGTGTTGAGTATGATCACGGGGAGGTACATCTTGGTTGAGAACTCCTAGAGTATCCAGCACTCTTCTTAGATTCTCGGCTTTATCGGATGTAGAAGTGGATAAGTCCTTAAGGCTTTCCCAATTATTCTCACCAAACATGCCTTGTTTCTCAAGGAACTTGACATCTCTTGAGACTAACACTTTCCTTGTCTCGGGTATATAGCATTTATAACCCTTTTGGTTGGAGGAGTAGCCAATGAACACGCCCTTGACGCTCTTTGCATCAAGCTTACTCCTTTGATCATCTGGAATCAACACAAAACACACACATCCAAATACTTTTAGATGACTTAAAGAGGGTTTATGTTTATTAAGAACTTCAAAAGGGGAGATGTCTTTTAGGATTTTTGTTGGGGTTCTATTGATTAGATAACAAGCCAACATAACCGCATCTCCCCAAAACCTCTTTGGAACATTTACATAAAACATCATTGATCTTGATATTTCCATGAGATGCCTATTCTTCCTCTCGGCCACTCCTTTCTATTAAGGGGTATAGGGACAACTCGTTTGGTGTACTATGCCATGTTTTGCAAGATGTTCCTTGAAGGTATTACTAGTGTATTCTCCAAAATACTCTATTTTTATGGAAGTAATGTGATCCATGTATATTTAGACTTCTCATCTATGAAAGTAACAAAATATTTATGGTTTTCCCTAGACACACAAGGTGAAGTCCAAACATTCGAGTGAATAAGGTCAAAACATTTTTTCATAGATTGAGATACACTTAGGAAAATCTGACTTGCAATGTTTACCCAATATGCATTCTTCACAATTATTATTCTCAAAGGAAATGTTTGGTAACATAAGTTTAAGGGCCCTCTCATGACGGTGACCTAATCTCGCATGCCAAAAAACACTACTAGAAGGTTCAACATAAGTAGTAAAGATAGAAGATAAATGAGATAGAGAAGGAGGTTTCTTAAGGTATTCTAGCACATATAGGTCCTCTTTAGTTCCTCCCTTACCAAGGACCTCTTGAGTCTTAATATCCTGAAACCAAACATCATTAGGCCCAAAAGTGACATTAGATTGTAAATCATTTGTAATACGTTTGATAGATATCAAGTTTGAGGAGAAAGAATGCATGTAAAAGGCTTTAGATTCTCTGTTAAACAATTTCAAATAGCCTATGCCCCTTATGGGAACCTTATCTCCATTCGCAATTACCACATTGCCTAAGGCATGTTCTATGTTCTCAATCAAGTTAACATTGGCAATCATGTGATGTGAGGCACCCGAGTCTAAAACTAAGCATTCATCATTATATTGAGCATAAAGAGAGTTACCCACGACATTACCAATCATGGTACCAGATTTTGTAGCCTCCTTTAAAGCCTTGATCAAGGCCTCAAAGTGGCTTTTGCTTACATACTCCTAGACATTGGTGGTTACGGATAATGCCTCGTAGGACACTAGAGCCTTTGAGTTATTTCCTTCTTCACTGGCTTGGCTAGAGCCTCCTCCATCCTTTGTTTTCTCTTGATCAATATTTGATCTTGGCCCATTCTGCTTCGGCTTAAAGTTGTTTCCATTCCTTGTAGGCCTCAAATGCGGATGCAAAAACCAACACTTTTCCTTAGAGTGGCCTTGCTTCTTGCAATGCTCACACACCAAGTTGGACTTCTTCTCGTCCCCTTTGTGAAATCCTTGATTGGCCAAAGCTATCACACTTTTTTGGACATTACCAACTCTTTCTTGCCATTGAACAGTCCTTGACTCCCTTGCTCTCTTTGGATTTGAGAGCACACATCTTCTAGTGAACCAAGTTTTGTGGCCCGGCGGATATGCTTCACTAGGTCCTTGTATCCACCATTGAGGTTGAGTAGAAGGCTAAAGATCTTATCTTGTTCCCTTCTCTCACTCAAGATGGTAGAATTTAAGGTAAAGGGTTGCAGCATCTCAAGTTCGCCCATATGGCCCAGAACTTGCCAAAATAAGTGTTAAACTCCATATCTTCTTGCTTGAGCTTGTTTATCGCCTTCTTGACTTCATAAACACGGCTTAGATTCGATATGTTGCCAAAAACTTTTTCAAGAGTCTCCCAAAGGTCCTTAGGAGTGTCACAATAGGAGTAGGCCTCAAGCAAAGATGGATCTAAGGAAGTTTGCATGAAGCCGAGGACGATTTGGTCCTCTTAGAAGCATTTCTCCTCTTCCTCGGCCATGTCATCTTCTTCATCTTCAATGTTTTCTTCGACCTCTTTGTCATCTTCTTCATCTTTTTCTTCATCTTCATCGTCCGTGTCTTTCTTAGAAGCTTTCTTCGGCTTCTTCTTTAAAGATGGACTGGTTTTCACAATGTGACTCCATAGTCCTTTACACCAAGAAAGATCTTGATGGTTCTTTCCCAAAGGAGATAGTTTATTCCTTTGAGTACCACTGGAACTCCAAGATTATTTTGAAGATCCATGAGAAAAGACTCGAACTTTAGAGAATAGTATAGTGAGAATAATGAGATTTAGAGAATAAAGTAACCGAGAGAATCAAGAGTTTGCGGAAGAATGTGAGGTAAACAGGAGCAAACGCTCTGATACCATGAAAATTTAAGAGAATAAGAAGCTCAATCCATGGGTGATTACATCACTTATATAGTACGGAACCTGAAACATACCTAATATGGTAAGTTTAAGGATTGATGAATGGTAAAAGGTGAAAATAAATAAATAAAGGAATAAAGCATCCACGCATTTTCTCGGTTGTACGGATAGTGGTCCCTACGGTAGGCCACGCGCGCGTGTGAATGGTATCTTAGAAAATGGCTATAATTCTTCTTATGGATCCTTCTTATATTGTAATAACTGGCTTATACTTGAGATGGTTGAAGGATCGGATGATTTGGCCGAGACTTGATGTAAATAAAGTTTCTCGATGGTTATCGAGAAACTGCGCTTTGCCGGTAAGGTTTGCGCATTATTTGATCGGGCCGGACTTTTATTCATGCGCATCCATCAGTTTTGTGTGTTTCCCTTTGATACTTGGCTTACACACTAGCCCGTATGCGCGAATTACTCACATCCGGCCTTGTTCCGCACGCATGGCCTATATGAACCATGTGTTGGATTTTGAGAGTTTATCTCATGTAGAATGGAGGAGAATGATGGAGAATATCTTTGGACATATTTGAGAGTGAGAGTATTTGAGAGTATGTGTGAGAATATTGAGAATATTTAGAGAGAATTTGAGTATATTGAAGAGGGATTATTTCTCCCAAAGTTAGAAGATTACAAGATAGCCTTAGGCTCAAATTTATAGAGTTTACAAGAATTTTAAAACCCTAAAACTCTAAACAATTTGCCTCCAAAGTTTTGAATAAAAGGGGGACCAAGTTGCAATTTTTTGAAGGACTAAGTTGTAATTGGTTGAATCTTCTTGCTTTTGCTTTTTGCTTTTTGCTTTTTGCTTTTTGCTTTTTTCTTTTGCTTTTGCTTTTTCTTTTTCTTTTGCTATTGCTTTTGCTTTTGCTTTTGCTTTTGCTTTTGCTTTTGGAGGCTCCTTTGCCTTTTAGACATGTGCAAAATTAGTCTCCCCCATTCTTCCACTTCCTGAATGTTTCCTGAGCGTTGAGTACTGATTTTTCAGATAGTCATTATTTTCCCAAAGCTTGTCCAGAATATCCTTAAGTGTATTCTGGATTGTACTAATTTTGCACATCCAGAATACACAAGATTTGCACATCCCATAATCTTGTCTTGGCTTCATATCTTGAATCTATGAACTTTGTGTATTGATTTTGCACATCTTCATAATTTGTCCTGATTTTGCACATCTTCCGAACAGTGGCTCATGGTCTTTGGGTTTGATGAGATCTTCATTTTAGCACCATGCACGTATCATTCCATCTTGGGCCAGTCTTCATCCTGGCCTGATGTCCTGATCTCGATACTACGCATGGTTCTGATGGTCTCGATACTCCGTGATTTGGCCCGATATACTATAAGCCTTGGCTCGACTTGTTTCTTGGCCCGATACCGCATATCTCGCACTTGGCTCGATATGTCTTGCATGTTCTGGCCCGATGGACCCGATATTGCCTATTCTGACCTTGGCTCGATATAATATCCATAGCTTGGCCCGATAGACCCGATACTGTATATTTTGGCTTTGGCTCGATATGTCTCGCTTTTCTTGACCTGATAGACTCAATATCTGCATGGTGGATGCTCGTTTCCTGACTTGGCCTAGTTTAGGCCAAGTTGACCCATTCTCAGTCTTTTGACTTGTTTAGGCTTCCTTTTTCCTTTTACACTTCATGGAATACTTTTCCTTTGCCTTTCTTAAGTTTTGGCTTAGTGATGACCAAAACTCAACAAAAATGGTGTTCCAAAAGATGTTACCATGGCTGAATATGACAAATGGTTTCAAGAAGACCAAATGGTCTTAGGGATTATCCAAAGCTCCTTGGACTCATCTATTCTTGAAGCTTACTCTTATTGAGAAACCTCTAAAGAGCTGTGGGATACACTACACAAAGTTTATGGTAATGTTTCTAACATAAACAGAGTATACAAGGTCAAGAAAGCTTTTAATGAACTCAATCAAGAAAATTTGTAGTTTACAAAGTATTTTGGGAAGTTTAGATCCTTTAGGCAGAGCTGGAAATGCTTAGACCTTTCTCTATAGATCAAGCCACTCTCTTATAAAGAAAAGAACAAGATAAGGTTTTTAGCTTGCTCCTTTGCTTTAATCCAGCATACAAAGATCTTTTTTAGCACATTCTTAGGGCTGACAAACTTCCATGCCTTGAAGATGTGTGTGCTCAAATCCAAAGAGAGGTTGGTTCTCAAGGTTTATTTGGTGGAAAAGGAGAACAAATTCATGCAAACTACAACGACAAAGGACCCTTTAAGCATGTAGATAATAAGAATCTCTACTGCCATCATTGCAAGAAGAGTGGACACACCAAAGAAAAATGTTGGGTATTGCATCCTTACCTTAAGCCAAAATGGGTGAATTATAAAGACTTCAGGGCTAATGTCTCCTAAGGGGAATCTCAAGGAGTTTATAGCATGGATGGAAATCAAGCTCACACTCATGGAAAAGGTCACGGTCAAGGTGGGAACACAAGTCAGATTCATGGAGAAAGTTCAATAGCTGACATACACTCCTCAAAACATGGGAAATCAAGCCCTCAATTGTGGTAATGATGAGTTTGTAAGGAGATCTGACCTAGATGCTCTATTCAAACCCTTAAAAGAGGCTTCCAATTCTGGTATATCTTATAATACTCATTATCCTATTAGACCTCTTGTTATAGATTCGGGTGTTTCACACCATATGGTTAGTAATTCCGAATTGCTTAGCAAGATAGAACCTGCTTTAGGAAATGTTATTATTGCTAATGGAGATAGAATACCAATTAAAGGTGTAGGAGAACTAATTCCGTTTAGTAAACCATCTAAGGCATTCTATATGCCAAATTTTACTTCCAACCTCCTGTCCGTTAGTAAGGTTACTAAGGATCTAAATTGCAATGTTATTTTCAGTCCTAACAATGTTACATTTCAGGATATTGATACAAGAAAAGATCTTGGTAAAGGAGGAACAAAACAAGGGTTATATGTTCTTGAAGATCACAAGAAAAACTCTCATTTACATTATGTTTCTTCTGTTGATGTTGTCAACATGATATTTGGCATTCTAGATTAGGTCATCCTCATGTTAGAGATTTTATCCTTATATTGCCTAATCTATCTTTTGGAAGTAATGATTGTGAAGCTTGTATACTTGGAAATCATTGTAAATCTGTGTTTCCTAAGTCTACAACAATTTATGAAAAATGTTTTGATTTAGTGCATTATGATGTTTGGATAGCCCCTTTTGAATGTAGAGATCAACTTAAGTACTTTGTTACTTTCATTGATGAAAAATCCAAATACACATGGTTAACCTTAATGCCATCAAAAGATAGGGTGTTAGATGCATTTAAAAACTTTCAAAACTATGTGACTAACCACTTTAACTCTAAAATCAAAATTTTCATATTTGATAATGGTGGTGAGTACACAAGTAATGCATTTAAACAACATCTAGCCAATCATGGGATTTTACATCAAAAAAGTTGTTCATACACACCTCAACAAAATGGGGTATCTGAAAGGAAGAATAAGCACTTGATAGAGGTGGCAAGATCAATGATGTTTCACACCAATGTGCCTAAAAGATTCTGGTCAGATGCAGTTGTAACTGCATGTTATTTAATCAACAGAATTCCAACCAAAGTTCTATGAGATATATCTCCTTTTGAGGTATTAAACAAAACAAAACCTTCAATTAACCATCTAAGAGTGTTTGGGTGTGTGTGTTTTGTTTTGATTCCAGGTGAACAAAGAAATAAGTTAGAAACTAGGAGTGTCAAGGCCATGTTCATTGGCTATTCCACCACTCAAAAAGGGTACAAGTGCTATGTACCAGAATCAAGAAAGATATTAACTTCAAGAGATGTGCGTTTTGTTGAAGAAAAAGTCTTCTATGGTGAGAAAAATTGGGACAATCTCAAGGTATCTCCAACTCTCCTTCTGATAAAGCTAACAAAGTCAGACACATTCTGGACAATCTTGGTTTGAATCTTAATAATCCAAGACTACCCACGGCGCCATCTAATACTCCATAGACTCCAAGAGTGGTGGATACTCCATTACCTCAAGAAAACACGGAAGAAACTCCTCTTGATCATGAGGGAGGCAATGAAGAAGAAGTCACAGATGAGGGGGAGCATGATGCTCATGACAATGCACAGCAACGTCCAAATACTCATAACCAAGAAGTTGATGACAATACACAACAACCTTTAAATATTCATGACCAAGAAGAGATGGCTTCACCTCAAGAAGAAACTCAAGCTCCTGTTTTGAGAAGATGTTCAAGGATAAGGAAAGATCCATCATATTGGATTAACACAAGAGTCTACTACAACAACAAGGCATAAGCTCCACCCAATTTTAAGAGGTTTGCTCTTTATCTCATTTTCCTTTAGATCATTAAGTGTTTGTTGGCAAATTGGACCACGAACAAATTCCAAGATCCTATGAAGAGGCTATGGAACAAAAGGATTGAAAAGAAGCCATTAACAATGAATTAAAAGCTATGGAAATAAACAACATTTGGATAGAAGAAAATCTTCCAAAAGGAAAGCAGGCTGTGAGCTCAAAGTGGGTCTTTACAATCAAGTACAAGAGAAATGGAGATATGGAGAGATAAAAGGCTAGGCTTGTTGCAAGAGGGTTTACTCAAACATATGGAGGAATATTTAGACACATTTGCACCTGTAGCTATACTCCACACGGTAAAGGTCATACTATCCTTAGCTACTAATCTTGAATGGGGATGGGGTCTTTGGCAGATGGACGTCAATAATGCATTCCTTCAAGGGGAATTGGAGGATGAAGTGTATATGCATCCACTACCACGTCTGGGAAGTTTTGTAGCTAAAGAGAAGGTTCTTAGACTCAAGAAGGCGATTTATGGTCTCAAGAAATCTCCAAGAGCTTGGTACCACAAGCTGAGCTCTACATTGAAAACACAAGGCTTCAAAAGATTAGAATCTGATCACACACTCTTCATTCTTCAAAGCCAAAGAGGTATAGTTGTATCCTCATCTATGTGGATGATTTGATAATCTTTGGGGATGACAAGGTAGGAGTTGAATCCACTAAGCTTTTCCTAAAATCTGTTTTTGATATTAAAGATCTTGGTGATCTTAAATATTTTCTTGGGATAGAAATCTGTAGATCCAAAGAAGGAGTATTTCTATCACAAAGAAAGTATACTCTTGATCTTTTAAGTCAAAGAGAAAAGTTAGGATCTAAACCAGCCAAGACTTCACTTGAAGAAGGATACAAAGTCACAAGAGAAGGAGAAATTGAAGATGAGCCATTTGATGATCATCATCTATATAGAAGGATGGTTGGTAAACTAAGATATCTAACCATTACTAGACCTGGCATTTGTTTTAATGTGAATCAGGTTAGCCAACATATGCAATTTCCAAAGATGTATCACTGGAAGATGGTTGATAGAATCCTAAGATACATAAAGGGAGCCCTTGATCAAGGCATTTGGATGGGTTGCAACAAAAGCACATAAATAATGGGGTATTGTGATGCAGATTGGGCAGATGATAGAGTTGATAGAAAATCAAACACTGGCTATTGCACATTCATAGGAGGCACTTTGATCACTTGGAGAAGCAAGAAACAAAATATTGTATCATGTTCAAGTGTTGAAGCTGAATATAGAGCAATGAGAAAGCTTACAAATGAACTGGTTTGGCTCAAAGGTCTACTAAAGGATTTGGGCATAGAGACAAAGACAACTATCACCATGCATTGTGATAATCAAGTTGCCATTCATATTTCTTCCAACAATGTTTTTCATGAGAGGACAAAGAACATAGAGGTTGATTGTCACAAGGTTTGCCAAATGGTTGAACAAGGAGTAATTATACCTTGTTACAGTAGAAGTTCAGATCAGTTGGCCGATATATTCATCAAGCCAATAAATTTAAAGGTATGTGAGTTCATTCATGAGAAACTTGGACTCGCAACTCTTTCAATAGCCTAAAAGACCCTTACTTTGGAGACTATACTCTTTTCCCTCAATTTGGTTTTTCCCAAGTGGTTTTACATATTGAGGTTTTTAATGAGGTAGTTATTTAAGGTTCCAAGCTTATCCATTCATCATGGTTAATCTTGAGGGGGAGTATTGAATAATGAAGATCAATGATTCAAGATAATTCCGGCCATAATTATTGTCATTCAAAGTTTGGAAGTTAACAAGTAGTTCATGTACTAATTTGGGCTTGGTCCTTCAGAAAAGTTGTATACCTTAAAATTATCTTTCCAACGGATATAAGATCGCCAATTTTTGACTTACGAGTGAAGAGATACATGCATAAAGAGGAGGAGAGTTTTTCATCTTTTAAATGTGCTTTTACTTTATGCTTTCTGCTTTTTATGTTTCCTAAGCCATGCAAAGTCATGAAAGAGCTGTGCATTTGTTTATTTAAGCTTTTTTAAACCTTAAAATTAATTAACAACAAGAATTACTTCTCTTTCTCTCTTATTTTCGTACATATCCTTCTCCTCAAGTGTTCTTGATGTTCTACATCATGAACTTCTGAAATTTAACAGGCAATTATGTAGTGATCCATTTGCCTCATTAAAAACTTACTTTGGAAAACCCATTGGGACAAAACCAAAGCAGGCTAAAAGAGTACAAATGGATACACTAACCCATTTGTTGATCATGTTGAGCTTGTATGCATAAGTGGCTGGTTGCATTTCTTCTAAGCTCCAATTGGTGGAAAGTTTCCAAAACTGATTAAGTAATACTCCATTAATTCCCATAAGCTTGTTTGTGTTGGCTCTCATTATAAATCCAGCTTGAAGCTCCAAATTCTCTTCTTCTACAAGCTTATCCTCAGCTACAATCTCAGCTACATGTTGGTCCATTGCTCCTTGCTTAGGTTCTTATTTGGTGCCTTCTAGAATCACATCATCCTCCCTTTCTTCAAAAACATTTGACCTCAAATTTGTTTTTCCTGCACAAAAAGACACCAACTTAGTATTATTGAGTCCAAAGGTTGAAGTAAACTTACCTGAATGCTCTTGTAGATAAGCAATGTCTTGAATGCTTCCTGTTATCTCTAATTGTCCATTGTAGGCATTTACGTTGTTTTGTAGCACAATCTAATCTTGATCAAGGATAACTTTTAAAGTGTCATTGAAGATGATCCCTAGGTTCCATATGAAGTTCTGGATTAGGTGGTGCACATCTAAATGCATGGAAACAAAGTTCCTCTTGCATAGACTCCAAATGATCTCGTTTAAGCAATTGAATGATCCAACTGACCGGGTCATGTTCTGGTTTGGTTCTTGTACTATCTGACATCCTAAAAGGTTTCTTTTACTTCTCTAAGGAGGTTCTGAATGTTGCCTAACCAGATTGAACTGATTATAAGCTAGCCAAGTTATGAATTCCACTTTATCTTCAAGTATAGGTTGTTCAAAGCACAATTCAATCCCAACACTTTCCAGGGGGTAATTGTCTTGAGAAATCCATTCTCTACTATCTGTTGACTGACAAATATCCATAGGCATAGCTTGGAACTTGTTGGATTGTAAAGATATGACCTGGCCAAGTTTCTGGTCTGAATAAAGTACAGTTTTCTGCAAGAAATCTCATCTTTAAGGTCCATTTTCCACTGAGTTTCCAAGAACAGATCGTTGATCCAAACATATTTCTCTTTAGCCCATGGTGGGGCTCTCATGACACGTTTTTGGCCACCTTTGGGTAAGTTACAGGCCAAGAAAGTTCCACTCAGACTGTTGGTAGTGTTTTCCCCACATTCTGGAGGAATCTTTAATATTAGCTCAATTGCATGCATGGTTTGATGTGTTGCCCATGAAGGTAGTCTCGAATAATGTTGATACAAGCCTTCTGTATATGATCTACACATAAAATAAAAATCAGCTGGGCACATAGCAATATTTTGACCACTTATATGGTGAATCTTTAATTGTGGTTCCATGTCTTGCAAAAATATTTCTATAGCTTCTAATGGTCCTTCGTATCGCTTATATAGGACACCTCCGGGTAAAATGAGAGCAGCATCAATTCTATCCAGGCTGTTAGTATTCTCCTGGCAACTTTCCTTGTGTCTTTTTGAGTTTAGATGAAAATCTTGCATGAATTGGTTCATGGACCATCTACATGTGCCATCTAAGTGTTGATATGGACCAATCTCTGTTCTTATGTGATCCAAGGGTGATTTCTATTGAGAAATCTCATTTTGAGGGGACATTGGCCGAGATATATTCCTTATTTAAGCCTGGTTTGGTACTTTCAAATTTTGTTTACTCCATAGCTCTCCCTTAGCTATCCATGTGACTCCATAGTCTGGTTCAGGCCTAGTTCTTATTTCCTTTACATTACATCCTCTATGTTTTATTTCTATTCCCAAAATGGTATAACCTGCATTAAGAGATAGAAAGTTAGTATTAAGTCTCTTTTCAAGGTTTTTGAGCTTATCTTGGGGAGGTGGAGGTTTGGTAAAGCATGTTGCATCAGCTGGATATTCTTTTATCAAGCATGATGCAATCAACCTAATCCAAGGCTGCTGGTTGATAATCGAGCAACCTAACGTTCCTGAAAAATAGGAAACAATCAAGGTAAATTGTTTCTTTATTACTCAACAACGAAATGAAATGGTTGTGGCCTTCTCCACCAAAATCTTGATGCTTGTTCTCCTTGAATAGCTTGTGAACATTGATATTTTCTCTTGGACTTGGATTCAAAACCTCTAGCAGCCACATCTTATTATTTCTCTTAAGTCTCCATTGTGGTTAATCTCGAAAGATACAACCAACATATTCTAGCTTTCTTTGATTGGATTTATCTTCTTGGGCAGAAGGTATTGAGTCAAGTTCTGATATCTTTGGGCTAGCATCAACTTCCTCTTCTATGTTTATTACTTGGACAGCAGGTATGAACACATAATCATCATCAAGTCCTGATTTTCTTGGGTTATCTTCAGCCTCTTCGTGTGTGTTATCCACTTGGACAGTAGGTACCAAGAAAAGTCCTTCCTTTCCATGATTTGAAACTTTCTCAAATTCTTTGGCAACAAATAAATGCTGAACACAAGTATTAGCATAATAATATGTAGGAAGTTCAGGTAACCAAATTCTTGGTTTGGTTTTGAATAGGATTTCTTTTCTGTTTGCTCCAACATACTTGATCCTTTGCACCTTCTTTCTGATCATCTTCATTAGCGAATTGAGTGTAAGAGTCTAGCCATTGAGAAACAATGTCAATTAACCTCTGTTGTTTCTCAAGCCGCTTATTGATACTCTTTGACTTGTAGGAAGGTGTTTCCTTAAGTACAAATTCGCTCACTCCCCTTGGCTTGTTCTTGAGTTTTGATCTTTGATATAGCTCCTTCTTAAATGCGTCTAGTTGTGTGACTAGATTATGCTCCATCCTTGCTGCGAAATCTTCTAAAAATTTATGATCCATGGGACTAAGCTTGCTCATTATGTCTTCATTGGTTGCCATTTTCCCTGAAACAAAATCAGCAAAGTAATCACCAGCAACTAATCCTTACAAAATAAGAACAAAACAGATTTCAAAATCAATCTATTCTAAATGATCACAATCCTTAGATAACATACAAACTAACATTAAATCAGTTTAGAACAATTAGAACATAAATGATCAAAACAGATTCTGATTTAAGCAAAAGAGAATGCAAACAGATCGTGTTCTTCAAGTAAAAATGATATTCAACACGAAATCAGCTCTATTTGTATTCTAAATGATCATAATCCAAAGAAAATGAAAGTCCAAATTGAATTAACTTGCACAGAATTCCAATAGCCTAGAATATGATCAGTCACAATCTGAAACAGGTTTAACACTTCTTTATGAATCTAAAACGTGTCCTTCCAAGTTCTACAATTGATTTCAACTTAGAACATCCAGCTTAAAAAAGAAACGTCCATTCATAATCATATTTATCAAATTTTTCATTCAGAAAGCAATTATCAATTCAGAGAAGTTCAAGAGATAGAAACAGATCAAAGATAGTCTTAAAACAACAAAACGTGTCATATCACTTCTAAACTTGATTTCAAGGTTAAATCACAAGTTTTTGCACGCGATCAATCATCCATATCCATTTTCATCAAGTGATTCATCAAAAACGAAATTAAACACTAAAACATATTCAAAAATTAGAAAGACACAAAAACAGATTGAATAAGAAGTTTAAGAGACACTTCATGTTTTTATGAGTACTCAAGCCTTCAAAGTGCTCTGATACAACTTGCAGACTGGGGGAGAGTCGTCGGGGGGACGTAGGGTTGAGGACACAGAGGAGGGGTATCAGCCTGGAGATCCATTCAGGATGCGGGAGATATCTCGATTGTTTTATGATACACCAGCACAGTGGGATGATAATCAGCTTTTAGTACCAAGTGGAGGAATTGATCAAGATGGTCCAAGTCAAGTAACGGAGACATCGGGAAAACAGATACATGGTAATGGAAGTCCGCTAATGGAAAACGGATTTTTATATCACGAAGACATTGAAGAACCTTACACACCTTCAGATTCCGATCCATCTGAGTACGAAGAGGATCCTACAGAGGAGCCCCATCAAACTGACCTCACAGAAGAAGTTGGACCAGAGGAACCTACAGGACATCAACAAGAGGCGGAACCAGATGTTATTGTGCTAGAGAATACGGAGGGAGAAACTGAAGTAGTCATGGTAGAAGATTACATCAGCATCTCCTCAGATTCACAGATGAGGTCAGCAACCCCAAGTGTTATCAACATATCATCTGATAGTTCGATAGCACCATCAAGCAGACTTGACTATAGTCGGAGCACATCACCATTCATGGAGTGGCCTGATTTTGAGTTTCCGGCAACATTGTCTCCATTTCCCACTTTACCACATCCAGTGTCTCCGGTACTAGTATCTCCTACTGTCCGAGATCTTGCTACGATCGGAGCGGCAAGGATGCCAGTTTATGGACCATATGGGTGGGGCATGGCACAAAGGTATGAGCCAGCACCTTATAGTCCGATTAGAGGCACTGTGATGTATACGGCAGCAGTAGATCTGTACTGTTACCAATGTGGACAGGTTGGACACTATCCACAGAGTTGCGAGTCCTACCGTCAGTATGATCCATCATACATAGTTTGCTTAGCATGTGGGGAGCAGGGACACTATGCTACCTCTTGTCATGATACTCACTCCGGACCAAGGATGACACCTCTGAGTCATGGTATCCCTTCGTCCTCTCGAGCCCGTCCATCTACCCACGCTTTCCCTCCGAGACATTGGTTCACCNGAGACATCGGTTCACCCCTGGCTGCCAGTGCTCGTCCTGTTTGGCTTATAGATATTAGGTTGGGCCAAGGTATGTGGGTGCTAATCTCTACTTTTTGATTGTATAGTGTTTGTTGTACCTTTTTGTGTTTGGCACCTGTCGGATGTACAGTTTTTAAAACAGTCATTGTTTGTATAAAACCGACGTTTTAAATTCTGTAATAAAGGTAAGTATGTTTATATTCTAACCTTTACTCTTGAGCATGTGTGATGAGTTGATGCCAATAGATGTTTTCTAGCCACTATCTTTGGAACCATGCAGGTTTCTTCTAGATATTAGGTGGATTAGAAACTAGAGGAATCATAGGGTTAGATGTATGATTTCCCAAATCTAGATAAGATGAACCATAGAAACGAGCCTTAGAAATTTACCCAAAAGCTGAGGTGTTAGGTCGACAATATATCACTTTGAAGGGGATGACACTAGAATTGCGAAACCCAAACAAACCTGCGAATCACGACAAAGCAATTGAGGGAAGGTTTACAACCAAAGAGGTTGCAAGAAAATAATACCATAACCAAAGGAAATGGTTACGACGGGAATTTCAGATGGAGATAAACGACTCATGAATGCAAAGGAAGGACAGAGAAGGTAAAAGAAAGTATGATAATTAAGATGTGAAAATGGAAGAAAGGAACATTATGAAAGTCAAGGACTGGCTAACCAAGGGAAGTCAAGGACAGACTCACCCATAGGATTACAAGTGAAGATAAAAAGGAAGACTTAACCAAAGTGGAGTGCATACCAAAAACAGGAACCATATTTGAAATTAGGGACGAAGACTAACAACAAAGAAGACTCCATATTCGAACCTTGAGAATTCGAGGACGAATTCTTTTAAGGGGGGGGGAGGATGTAATAACCCTCATCTAGACCTAAGAAATATCCAAGAGAAATTACAGAAAATGGCCAAAGTCTAATGGAATGGACCATGGCCGAGAATGACGTATAAGGCCAAGAGTAAATCAAGATGACTCGAGCTATGATAAAATGATCAAAGGAAGGATCATTTGATTAATTCATTATTTAAATCTTATTATCAAAAGGATAAATAAGATTATGAAAGGAAAATTTTAGCCGAGAAAGTTGAAATTGCCGAAAAACTATGTTTTCGGTAAAATAAGGGATTTAGGCCATTTACGGGAGAAGGTCTAGTAGAGTGATTAAGTGAGGGGATAAATTTATAAGTATTGGCTTTGCTAGAATTTTAAAAATACTTAGAAGAAAAATGGACCAATGGGAAACCAACACCACCTACTTGCACAAAGATCGTCCGGAATGGCTCGGTTCGGTAACTTGAA